>PVIR01002087.1:47973-108659 GCA_004026965.1 Petromus typicus
TGGGTTGGAAGTTGTTTTCCTTTAGGGCTTGGAAGACTTCACTCCAGGCTCTTCTTGCATTGAGTGTTTGAGTTGAGAAGTCCGCTGTGATCCTGACGGGCTTCCCTTGGAATGTAACTGTTTTCTTTTCTCTGGCTGCTTTCAGTATTTCATTCTTTTTTTGGATATCTGGGACTTTTATGATGATATGCCTAGGTGTCGATTTTTTCATGTCATGGGCATGTGGCATTCTGTATGCTTCATATATTTGTATGTCCAATTCTTTACCTTTTTCTGTAAAGTTTTCTGCCATTATCTGTGTGAGTAGCTTTTTGATGTCTTTAGCATTGTCTCCTGCTTCCTCAGTGACTCCAATCAATCTCATGTTATTCTTCTTTGAATCATCTAGGAGCTATTGGATTGACTTTTCATTATTGCTTGCTTTTTTTCCATAGATTATGCCTTTCCAGTTCATTGCTTGAGATCCTATCTTCTAGGTCGGAAATTCGTTCTTCTGCCAAATTCATTGTATTGTACAAACTTTCATTTTCTTTCTTAATTTCCTGGGCTTCTGCTTGTAAGTGTTTAAAAGGTTCTGTTGCTTTTGCTATCTTGGATTGTATCAACTCTTTAGCTTGTATTTCCTCTTTAGCTTTATTAATCATCATATTGACAGTGTCCAATATCTCTGCTTTTATCTCAGAGATCAGTTCTGATTTCCATTTTACTAGATCTGCTTTGGTTACCATTTCCAAGGACCCTGGAGACTGGCCTTCAAAGTTCTCTATTTCCCTTCCCCCTGTGTTACCTGGAGGTGAGGATCTTTGTATTGAGACTGTGAGTGTTTCCTCATCTCTGAGTTTTTGTCCTTCCTGCTGTTTTTAGCTTTGTGCCTTCCCTGTTTTCTGGCGATGTTTGTTGCAAGTCTCTTTCCTCCTAATAGTTAGGAACCTTAAAATATCAGTGTTTCCTGGGTTGTTCTTTACTGTCTATATTCGGACCTAGAGAAAAACCCCTAGTTCTGGTACATCATATGAGGCACTCAATCAATACAGTCAAAACACCTTCTCCCATCTGCTTTAGAGGCAGAAAGACTCGGGCTCCTGCACTGCTGTAATGGCGCTGCCTGAGGTTCCAATGGACTCACCAATACAGAGTCTCTGGGCTCACTTGTGCAGTCAGCCTGGAGGCCAGTAGGCTGTAGGCCCTGTGTAGCTGCAATGGTACTGGGTGATGTTCCAACAGGCCCACCTACTCACCAATACAAGGTCACGGGATGTGCTTCTGCAGTTGACATGGAGAATGTCAGACTCTGACCTGCTAAACTCAATCCCTGGGTGTTCTTCTGGAGTGGGCCTGGAGGCCAGCAAGCTCCAATTCCAGCACGGATTCGATGGTGCAGACACCGTTTCCAAAGTTGCCCGCTGCTAAACTCAGTCCCTGGGTACTCTTCCAGTGTGGGCCTGAAGGCCCATAAGCTCCAACCCAGGCATGGATTCAATGGCACAGTCGCCATTTCCAGAGCCACCTGCTGCTAAACTCAGTCCCTGGGCACTCTTCTGGCGTGGGCCTGGAGGCTAGTAAGCTCCAACCCCAGTGCAGATTTCGTGGCATAGTCCAAAAATCATTTGTTAACACTGAACTATTTTTGCTTTATTTACTTTCAAACCATCTATTTTATATATATATATATATATATATATACTATTGTATATATATTTATATATATATATATATATATATATATATATACTATTGTATATATATATATATATACATTTGAAACTACATTTTAGGTATCATGAAACATCGTCAGTAATACTTTATCATACATATTCTAAAAATAAATATTTAAACAGATAATTTTTTTTAAGGTTTTTTGAGACAGGGTCTCACTTTGTGGTTAAGGCTGGCCTAGAGATCAGCCTCAAACTCACATCGCAGCAATCCTCCTGCCTCTGCCTCCCAAGTGCTGGCATTACAGGAGTGAGCCACCACGCCCGGCACTGTGGTATGTGGTACTGGTTGGTGCTGGGGTGAGTCTCCAAGCCCAGTATTGTTATGTGGTTACTGCGGAGTAGAACCCTGGCCCTTACACTTGCAAGACAGGTGCTGGAAGCACTGAGCTAACTCCCCAGCCCTAAATAGATAATTCTAATACCATTACTATAAACAAAATGTTCACTCCATCTCTTCTAATGTTTTCTCTATGCTTAGATATTACTACTGTCCAAAAATATGTAACCTTTTTTCCTCTTCCAACCATGATACAGTCCAAATCTGACAGTGTTTTTGGCTGTAACATCTCTTCATTTTTTTTATTCTACAAGTTTTCCTACCTCTTTCTCTCATGACCTTGACTTTTTAAAAAGATGAACACTAACATTAAAAGGTCATTTAAATTATTAATTTGTACTTGGGATTTTATTTCTGGAAATCTGCTAATCTGTATGAAAAATAACAGAGTTGCGCAATGATAATGATGAAGAATTTATTAGAGGTTCATACCCAGTTTTTTAAAAAATGGAATATACATAGAATAACAATTACAACCTGGGTGTGGTGGCACAAGTCTGTAATTACAGCACTCAAGAAACTAAGGCAGGAGAATCACAAGTTTGAAGTTCGCCTGAGTTCAGGGTCAACCTGGACTACTAGCAGTGTCTAACCTCAAAATTCTATTTACATAAATTAGGAGGCTTTTGTTACTTCTTTTGTAGTCTTCCTAATTATTTTTCATCTTGCTTGCTATTAACATTATCATCATCCAATAAATCATTCTTTCAAAACAATGTTTTCCTTTCACTAGAGAAAACCAAAAAGTAGTACACTTACATATATTGTTTCACAAAAACATTTATATTTTTAAACATTTCTCATTTTTTTGCTATTTTTAAGGGGATGCTGTAAATTAAAATCCAGGATCTTGGGCCTTCTACTCACATGCCCTGCCAGTGAGCTATGTTCCAGAATTTCATATAGAACTGTTAGGATTTTATAATTGTGTAATACTGAAAAAAAATGAAAGAAAATTTACTATATTTTTATTGTTTTTAAGAATGAATCATTTTCTTTGAAAGAGTGATTAGAAATCTCATATTATCCATCCACAGATGCCAATTACTAAGTCTAGAGACATTTGGAAAATACAAAAACAACACATTAGTGAATATTCTGAGTCATGAATGAAATTTAGCCCAAAGAAACATAGAGACACTGTAAATAAGAAATAAAAGCATATTAATAAAGCTATCTGTCCCTTATTAGTGTTTTATAATTTACCTTTATGCAACAATTACTTCTGAAAAAAAATGATTTTGCCTGTTAATTTCTGATGCCATTTCGAGACAAACTATTCAGACTTTAAAGAAATAGAAATTAGGTATTGAAAATGAACCCAAGAAAAACTTTTCAAAAGCTAAATCTTTTGATGTCTTTTAAAAATTCAGATTAAAAGTCAATGAAACAACTTCTAGGTCAGATGCCAGAATGTCTGGAAAGTCTACACAAGACCTGTGAAATGTTGTGGAGTTCACTTGCTGAATGCTAAATGTTGAGCAAGTGTGAAAAATCATTGCCCTGTCTCTTTCCAAAGAGATAATGCCTCTCATAATTAAAAATTTAATTGCCAAGAAAATGCTGACTTAAGGTCTTTCTTGTAAACTGTACCTGTACATTACATGTGTAAAAATGTACCCATAGGCATGGCTGGTCTTTCTAGATTTCTTATTTATCTTTGCAGTAGTAGGATTAAGCTACATCTCTAATTCCTTTTTATTTTGGCTTAACTTTCTGGGGCTTTTTGTTTGTTTTTGTAGTAGTAGGGACTAAACTATATCTCCAATTAATTTTTATTTTGAGATAGGGTCTTGCTACATCATTAAATTCCCCAGGCTGGGCTGGATCTTTCAATTCTTCTGTTAGTCTCTGAGTGTTGGGATTATAGGCATTCTCAACCATGTCCAGCCTTGTTATTTTATGTGTAATTTATTTGGTAACAAGCAACTATTCTTCTAAGAAATCATCACAAACACAAATATGTGACAAGAAAGCCAAGTGTAACTTCAATAATCAGGACTGCATTTTTTAATGGGCTTGAATAACTCTTTGGAGCACATGGTATGGTCTATCCTGGAACAATGTGTTCCTATTTGTGCTGATTTGCATAAGAGATGGTGTCCTCTTAGCACAAATCAAGGCAGTAAGGTCAAACTGCACTTGTCAATGTATTTGTAATTATACATTTGCAGTAAAATAAACAAGTAAACATGCAGGCTACACTTTAAAATGTCTGTGCTGAAGTATCCAAAGATATTAGCTGTGTTAAATTTTGGTTCTTGATAGTAATAAAAAAAAATAAGGAAACAAAGCTTATGTCTATGGTGGGGGACTGTAGGATGGGTGGGTGAATGGGAAAAAATGAGAATCAAGTTGTGTCATATACTGGTACAAACTCTCAAAGTTGAATGTGATGATGAGATGTACACATAATGTACCAATAAAGATTTGAATTAAAAAATTTTTGGTCCTTGAGTATTATGTTCAGATATTGTGTGTGACAAAAAAGCAAGTACATATGGAGCACTGATGCTTATTGAAATAAGATACCTGTCTCAAGGGAGATCACATGCATGGTATTGAAGTTGAAATCAGAGCTGGCCATATTTTTCATGGAACATCATTTTTACTGGAAAATGGCTAACAATCTGTGGCTATTCATATGGGTATCTGGCAGGATTTTTTTTCTAAATGAACAAAATATGGCTGTCACTTCTTTACAATAACAGTGTTTGTTGCCAAGAAAAAAAAATTTAAACTTTGAAATGAATATTAAACATCCCCAAAACTTTTATCTGTCACTGTCAATATAACAGCATTCTGAGACTTTTTCTATTGAAATCACTAGTGGAATAGTGACATTAAAAAGTATGATTTTTTAAATATTGGAAATATTTGAGTGATTCAGTAAACCAGTGTTTTCCAAATGAATAAACTGATGTTACAAAATCACACAAAGGTAAATGATCTATTCAAATTACAAAATGAATCAGTGGACTTTAATGGTGTGGAGAGTTCAGTGGGTATGGTTTGAGACTCCACGTGACAACTAACCTCTAAAACATTTTATCTCATTGAATGTTGGTAAATAATTCAATCAGAATAAAAATGTCCATAATTATCTCAAAAGAACATTATGATATGCCTCCTTTCTCATACTACATATCTCTTTTGTATTTTTTTTACACTTCAACCAAAACATCTAAATTCAACCCAAAGAACTCACAAGATGTAAAATTCCAGTTTTCTCAAACTACATATTGAAACATTTCCCAAACTATAAGCTCAGATTTTTCATTTTGATTTTGAAAAATGTAGTTATTATCATAAAAAGTAGATTGTGCAAACATATAATATGTTTGTCAGTATTTTCAAATAGATTAATATTTCAAAATTTTTAAAATTCATAATGAGTAAATATAAACAGATACAAATGATATAAATTGGAGAATCATAGACTTCATAATTGATGTATTAAACTGTGTAAAACAGAATGTTTATATAATGTTATAAGGAAGACACTGGGAATTTTATATACAAAAGAATAATTATAGTTTTATTGAATCTCTTAAAATTAAGATTGGAGCTTTAAAAGTATTTAAAAAGTTAACAGATCAACTCAAGTGAATAATTCTCAGTTTTTCTCTATTTCTCATATTTCAAAATTTTAACAATATTTCAACATTTTTCACATCAAAATTAAGTGAATTTTTACTATAAATAAATAAAATATATCAGAATGGATACCTTTAAAATTAATGGTGGAAAATTATTTTTGTTTAAGTAACCAATGTATTCACCAAAATTTATTTTTGTTTAAGTAACTAACATATTCACCAAAATGCAACTAATGTATTCAACTAATATTGTTTTAGATGTTTGAGATCCATCAGTTTAAAAAAGAAAACCAGGGCCGGGGAGTTAGCTCAGTGGTTCCGGCGCCTGTCTTGCAAGCACAAGGACCTGGGTTCGATCCCCGGTAACCATATACAATACCGGGTGTGAGACTCACCCCAGCAGCAACCAGCATCACATACCACAGTGCCGGGCATGGTGGCTCACGCCTGTAATCCCAGCACTCGGGAGGCAGAGGCAGGAGGATTGCTGTGATGTGAGTTTGAGGCTGAGCTCAGGGCCAGCCTGAACCACAAAGTGAGACCCTGTCTCAAAAAAACCTAAAAAAAAAAAAAAAAAAAAAAAGATATATACCTATTTATGAAGGCAATAAAAATAAATAGTAATTACATTATCGTGTTTTATATATGCGTATATACAATACATCACAGATTGTGGTACATTAGACAAGGAATACAGACAGGAAAAGACGGGAGAAGGAGGAATATGTTGGAAGACTGAAAGAAGTGATCAAAATATCCTTGTTGAAAAGATAAGAGTTTAAACAGAAAACCAAGAGATGGAAGCAGGATTCATTCAAAATCTGGGTCAGCACATGCAGGCGGAAGGGCAGAGTGAACAAGGCGGCTTCAGGGCGTGGTGGACTCAGAAGGAAGAGCAGAGAGGATGGAGCACCCAGATTTCAGCAAACTGAGGGAAAACCAGGCAGATACCAAAGTAAAGGTGCTAGCAGATCACGCAGACACTTATAGACCACTGCAAGGAATTGGCTCTAAACTGGGGGAAATGTAAAGCCACTCCAGGGCTTTCCGTCCAAATCTGACAGGACCAAATAGCAAAAAGCCCTGCCAGCCAGCTCTACAGGAAATAAACCACAAAAAGACAAGAAGTGAAGCTAGCAGACCAGGCAGCGAATCTCCTGCATGCTAGATGGTGGCGCATTAGAAAGGCTGGAAGTAGCAGAGATGGTGAGAACACTTGCTCTGTTTTATTTTGAAAGCAGAAGCAGCATAATTTCCTAGTGGAAAGGATCCTATAAAATGTTTAAAATTGAAATGAAAGTGAGTTTCTTTAAGCCCTTTGAGTCACATTTTATTTTATCAAAAGTTCTTATTGTTTCAATACAAACAGTCTCAAATATAGACACATCCAGTATTTATAAAGCAAAACATCTGGACAAACAGAAGTCTGGAAAGTGTTCAATAATGTCCTCTACCTAGAACAAAGCATGCAGAATTATAATTATCTTTGAGTAGCGCTTGGACAGCAGGAGCCCTTTGATTCTGTCAGAAGAAATCAAATTTAATGCCACCAATATTAGCAAGTATTATTTCTGTGCCAGTGACTTCCAACAAAGTAAGAGATCTCTGACATATGAAATAAGTCAATTTGTATTGCTAAAGAATAAAGCCAGAGTTCTTTTAACATTATAGGCATCTAGTCACTCTCCTTAGTAAACTTATCAAAATTTTTATTCCCCAGGCATCCTTTTACTGCAGGTAAATGGTTTGGCATTGATTCTGGTTTAGTCTATTATAAAACAGTCTTATGACCACTCTTCTTCCCTGAGTCTGTTACCCTATTTCTCAATATAATCTACTTTATAAATGACTCACAAATTTAGTTTTCATCAGTGATGTGTAGACTTGCCATACAATGGCCCCAATTCTTTAATAGCTATCTATTATTTTACAAGAGTATGAGAATTACAAAGATTTTTTTGGCCACAAAAGTATTTTCAATGTATTTTTATAATTGATGTGACAAAGTTTTGACTTCTATTTGACAACTGTGTAAAAGGTGCTTTAGTTACTTTCTCTTTGCTTGAACAAAATATCCAACTCCCACAAGCCATGAAGACAGGGTTTGTTTAATTCAGTTTATAGAGATCTCAGTCCATAATCAGGTAGTCCTAAAGCAAGGTGGCAGGATAGAGGGTCATAGCAGAGAAGAAACTGTCCGTGGTGTGGCAGGAAAGAGGCAGCAAAGAAAAAGCAGCAGCAAGCCTCCCTCTATATCCAATCCAAGTTATAAACCTATTGGTTGGTAACATCTATACCCAGAGTGGGGCTTCTGTTTATAATAAATCCATTCAGTCATACTCAGAATCATATTAATCCAATCCAAATGTAGATCTCATTATCACATATCCCAATCCAACATCACATACCTATAACCCAGCTATCTCCTAAAAGCTTCATCTATGAGTACATGAGTCATCAGGGGTTCATCTAGATATAAACCACAACAGAAAGTAACCAAACAGGCTGTAGAATTAGAAGGAATGTGGTTGGTATTAATTGTGAATTATTCCTGCATCAACCCATTAAAGTTTTCTAGGCCTCAACTACCTTACTTTTTAAAAAGATATATATCTATATCTAGCTATATAGCTATATATATAGATAGCTTTACTTTTAAAAAAGATATATATATGTGTAGTTTATATCTATATAGAACTATTTATATAGTTTATATCTATATATACCTATATATAGATAGCTATATAGATAGATAGATAGATATACATATGTATATATTATATTTTAAAAATTGTTTAAAAATTTCAGTAATCAAAATTTTAATGTCAGATATAAATCTGAGACTGGAATCAATAATGTTGCAAAAATTTATTTATTTATGTTTAGAATATATTTGTTATATATTTATTATACATTTAAATATATTTGATTTGGAGTATCAACTGTTCATTTTCAGTGAACTACTTAGTTATGCATTGCTTAGCTCTCTATCAAAGCCATAAATGAACCTAGAAGACATGTCATGCTCAGAAGATATGGAGACATGTCTCTAATGTCCTTGCTAGCAAATTCACAAAATACACTTGAAATCCACAGACTCTGCTTTTCTGCACAAAGACAGTGATGGGAATTTTTGGTTAAGCTTAGAACACCATTGCTTCAGGTCAATTTCCCCAAGAAATAATTCATGCAGAGACATCTACTCTTGGAGGTATGTCTCCATGGGCCTTTTCTTTCTTCTTCTGAGTGAAGATACTATTAGTGATATATTCAAATGAATCAAAAATGGACAGAAGACATTTATAGAAGTTCCTAGTACTGAAAAAAATAATAGATCAAAAATGGAAAGAGCCCACCGACATGTTTGGAAAGAGGACAGAGCACAATACATATATGAGGAAACATTTCAGCAATTTATGCTTCAACAGCTTCTCTCCAGAGTCATTCCTAAAATTTGCAGATCCCTGGTTTCTAGTACATATGGCCTCCATCTACTACTTTCAGCTTGGTCCAAAACCACAAGCCAGACTGTGTGGGGACAATGCTCAGATTCAGCAATGGGTGAAATGGCAAATTAAGAAGAAAGAAGTTGGGGCTGGGGATTTATATCAGTGTTTCCAGCACCTGTCTTGCAAGGGCCCAGGTTCAATCCCCAGTAACCATATACAATATCAGGCATGGAAACTCATGCCCACCAGCAATCAGTACCACATACCACAGTGCCAGGCATGGTGGCTCATGCCTATAATCCCACCACTCAGGAGGCAAAAGCAAGATTGCTGTGAGTTTGAGGCTTGCCTGGGCTACATAGTGAGCTCAGTGCCGGCTGAACTACAAATGAGACCTAGTCTCCAAAAAAAAAAAAAGAAAAATGAAGTTGGGAAGAAAACAGTGGAAACCCTAGATCATGTGGGAATAAATTCTAGGATCCCAGTCTTTTTTTTAAATTGTAGTTCAGGCTGTCCCTGCACTGAACCTTAAACTCACAGCAGTCCTCCTGCTTCTGCCTGTCAAGTGCTGGGATTACAGGCATGAGCCATCACACCCAGCACTGTGGTATATGGTTCTGATTGCTAGAGGGTGTGAGTCTCCATACCTAGTATAGTTGTCTGTGGTTACTGGATCAAACCCTGGCCTTTGCACTTGCAAGGCAGGTGCGGAAACCACTGAGCTAAATCTCTGGCCCCAAGAACCCAATTCTTGATCTAAAAGACTTAGAGAGACACACCTCTTGATTCCTGACCAAGGGCAGAGGAAACCAAGAGAATCTCTCTAAATAAAGAACTGAAGGACAGTTTGTTCCACAGATGACTCTATTGTAAACTTGGCTTCTCATACATTTCTCTCTCACTTGTGTTGAGTTCTACAATAAACACTATCCTTTTCTACATACGCTTTAAACTTTATGTGCATTCTCATGCTCTGTTTATTTAAAGAGTTTCATTTCAAATGATCATGCTAATTATGGCAGAAAGATTAATAAAATTTTAAATGATTAAGAAAGAAATCTATGAATTTTTTCCATTATCCTAGGTTAAAGTTATTATTCTCATTAGATTATTTTTCACTACCATAACTATAGGTAGGATATATAATAAACTGGTAATTCACTGTAATTCACAGAAAACCAGTATTTCTAATCTCGATTGAAGAAGAAATGAGTCTAGCTGGGCATGGTGGCGCACCTATGTAATCCCAGCACTCAAGAGGCAGAGGTAGGAAGATCACTGCGAGTTCAAGGCTAGCTTAGGATACATCGTGAGTTCAGGGACAGCCTGAACTACAAAGTGAGACCTTGTTTCAAAAAGAAAAAGAAGAAGAAGTTATAAGTCTGCCCTATGCAATCCCAAATAATTCATAAAATAAGTTAAGGATATATTTGTATTTCTTTAAAATTAAAATACCATGTAAATAGTTATCAAGTCATTCACAAAAGAAACAAAAATCCTAAAAATATTGTTTTAAAACCACCTTATAAAATAAGGTTATATATTACTACAAACATTTATTCTAATTGAATTCCCTTTTATTCTAATTCAGTTCTCCAGAACCTTAAACCAGATCCTGAGCTAAAGTGTTTCCAAACCTTGAAGTTATTAGAAAGTCTTATTTAATAAGTCTTGTGATGTGTTCCAAAATTTCAATAGTTTTTGAAATTGTGGTGAAATATATGCAAAATAAAATTTACCATTTAAATGTATACATCAGTAGTAGTAAGTATGCCCCACTGCTGAGTAAACATCAGCACTATCCACCTGCAAACCCTTTCCATCATTTCTCACTGAAACTTTACACCCATTAAAACGTGCTTCTCCTTTTCTCTTCCCCTTCAGCCCCTAGAAGTGACTATCTCCTTTTTTGTCTTTAGAACTTGATTGACCTTAGGTACCCCGTATTAATGAAATTCATACAATATGTGTGCTTTTGTCCAAATTAATCAGTTAACATCTTCAAATTATATCTTTTATGTTATCCAATTCATCTTTTGATACTTATGCATATTATTCTAAACTACATCAAGGCTGATAGTTTTATCAGTCAATTATTGTAATTTTGTAACTAATAATATAGAATAAAAAGTTACAAAGTTGTTCCAGGTTATTTTCTAAATATTTCTAACCTTTATCATATCTAATTGGTCTTTGAATTTGCACAGGTTTGTAGAAACTTTCAGACTCTTTTCAACAACAAACTCCATCAAGAAACATTTCCTGGTAACTTCTCTCCATTTGTAAGCAGGCATCCACCTGAACAGTGCATACGCTTGTATCATAATCATCTGTTGGCCTATTTATCTCCTCCCACTAATATATAATCCATCAATCACTTGATTTTTTAAAATAACTGATAGCAAAATATCTAGAAAAGGTTTGGATTCAACACCCCTATGGGCAGGTTACTAAAGCTAGGAAGCTTCCTTACTTGAGAAATTAAAACAGCAAAACCACCTGATGATGCTGTGTCACTATTAACAAACGAAAAGCACTTAGAAAAGAGGATGCCACATGGTAAGCACTGAGAGGACAATTAATTTAATTATTATAATACTATACTTGACTTAAGAGTATGTTATGCAGCATTTGGAACACTCAAATTAAGGAATAGATGCAATAACCCAAACGCAATGAAGGAGTAAAAGTACTGACTCGAGTCATTACAAAGATTTGTACAGTTTGGCACCAGAAAAGATGGTTCCTCACAGGAGCAGAAGTTTAGCCCGTTCACTGCCTAGTGTTAATTATTTCATTCTGGGTTGCTTATCTTTCAAAAAAAACATACCTTATTTACTGTCACTATGGTCTATGTAAAATATATTTTGTGTTTGGTATTTTACAGGAGCCACAGGCATATTTACTCAAGAAGGCTATTCATATCTATCAGGACCATTTCATGAAAGGCTGTTGGAACAGCCTGTTTTAAACCCACTGACGATCCACTTTCTGAATCAGAAGTCAGGTTAGCCTTACATTCCTGCAAAAATGACCTGTCAGGAGGGAGGTACTAATCATGCTTTATTAAACTGCCTCTGAAATGCTTCGCAGGGTCTACCTCTTTGACTTATTCAGAAAATGGTATGGTACCACATTTTTGTTCTGTAAATTATTCAGTTGCCCCTGACTGTGTCAAAAGTGAATCTCAGAGTTTTACAGCATTTAAACAAATTACATTTGGCTGTGAAAACTAGAAATGGAGCATATGACCTTTAAAATGTTTAATGGCTGCATAAATGATAATCATATTAGATCATAGCTCATCATATTAGATCAATTTTCTACCCAGTCACTGGAATCTTATGAGGTGTTTGTGCTACTGCTGCTTCAGCTGTGCCCTGCGGTACCAGTTCTCCATGGCACCTACTGGCATTTGGGACAGCGGACATCTTCACTGTGCAGAGCTGATCTACTCACGGCAGAATGTTTGGCCTTACTCAATCTTAACAATGAAATCCCAGTAGCACCAGCCTTGTAATGAGCAAACATTCCATAGGGAATGACACAGTCCAAGGCAGGGAGCAATAATTTCATAATTTTCCTAACTCATAACACGAGTTCTCTGCTTATTTTGCCTAAAACTTCAAAATGGCTGGTGACTGAGTCTTGCTCATTCTCCTACCTCCCAGGAGCTGGATACCTGCAGTCCGGCAACTCCCTCACCCAGGAAAGATCTATTTAAAGTGCTTCTGGAAGTAGCCGTCTAAACATGGATTCTAGGAATCTTTACCTTAGATACTGACTATTTATAAAACTACATTATTCAAAATAATATGGCCAGAATGCATTAGTAAGTTTTCACACCAAAATATGGGCTGTTTAAATAAAAAAGTAATTTCTGAGTTACAGATTTTGAGGCAGGCACCCAAACCACTGAGCTAAAACCCTAGCCCCAAGTTATAGAAACTGAAAATTTTCTTCATTATAAGACTTACTAGGGGGCCGGGGACTTAGCTCAGTGGTTCCGGCACCTGTCTTGCAAGCGCAAGCACCCGGGTTCGATTCCCCAAAAACCACATACAATACTGGGTGTGGAGACTCACCCCAGCAGCAACCAGTACCACATACCACAGTGCCGGGTGTGGTGGCTCACGCCTGTAATCCCAGCACTCGGGAGGCAGAGGCAGGAGGATTGCTGTGATGTGAGTTTGAGGCTGAGCTCAGGACCAGCCTGAACTACAAATCGAGACCCTACCTCAAAAAAAAAACAAAAAAAGTCTTACTAGGGTCTTCATTATGCTAAAAAAAATACAAAAACTAACTGATACGGAAAAGAGTAACTTCCAAATTTATTGAACCAGATGACACTTGTACTCAAAAATATTTATTAACTTTTTGAGACATTAAAACTCCGTGCTACATAATTTGGAAACAGCTTCTTCTCCTAAGTAACAAGATTTGCAATCACCTCTCTGCTTCCCATGGAATAAATTCTAGCATGACTTCTGTGTAAATTGCTTCATTACTTTCAGACAAAGGTCTGCTATAACCATCTCTGAGTCAGAGCCTCTAGATCCTCCCTCGGCGCTCATGAGGTGCCCTGTGTGTAGGTCTGTAATGGCAGTTATCGCACACTGACTGCTAGTTTATTTATTCTGCTGCATCCAACATTTACATACCAGCCACTGGCCCACTTCCTATTTTTGTGAACTAAATTTTATTGAAATATAGTTCACGTTCACTGTGTATTACCTACGGCTGTTTTCATGATTTACTCGGAGAGTTGGGCAAATAAAACAGGGACAGCAGAGTACAAAAGCCTAAAATACCTGCTCCTTGGCCTTCTAAAGAAAAGTTTGCCAGCTCTTGCTTTCATTTATTATCTTACATCAAGCATTAGTATGTTTGGGATCTAACATGTACTCCCAAATCTGTGTTAAAGGTCTAGTTATTGGTGGGATTGTGCAAGGGTCTGGATCCCGGGGGTTTTAACTTTATCGATGGGTTAGATCAGAATCTAATAGAATCATTGGAAGGTGATGGAAGTAGAAACTGTGAACTAGATGAAAGTAGGTCAGGAGTGTGACCTTCGGGACTATATCTGGTCTCCATCCCCTTCCGGCCCCTTCTCCTTTTTCTCCACATCTTGGTTGCCACAAGGTAAGCAGCGTTGCTCCACTCTGCCCTTCTACATGGCCTTCTGCTTCATCTCAGGCCCCCATTAATGGGTCAAGCTGGCTGCTCTTCTTTGTATCTAGATGTCCCGCTGAAGCCATCCTTAATGGACGGGTTGGTAGACAGGACCATAATATTGATTGTGCCCAAAGGTAAGTATAGGCGGTGCAGGCTGTTAAAATAAATAAATAAATAAATTTGACCCCTCCAATTACCTTGTTTTGTGAAACAAGTCTGGCCAGAGCCTATGCATCCAGGTCAGAGTAACTCACACGCAAATCCCATTCCTGCAATCAAAACTTTCTTTACTAGAAGCACAAGGATTTTAACTATAACTGTATTTCATCTATTCTGTTCCTAATTCAAGGTCACTTTGTCTTTTTCTTTTATGAGCTTTTCCCCCATAAGTTTCCATAGAAACTGCATGACCACAAGTACTTTACACATAGTCCCATCATGCATATAGTTTGCCTTTATGAAAAAAAAAAGAAAAGGAAATAAACTGTGTATGTAGGGGATGGGGGTTGTAAGGAAGGCAAGAGAATGGGAAAAAATGAGAGCTAACGTGTCATATACAGGTACAAATTCTCAATGTTGAATGTGATCCTGTTATGTATATATACACATATATACATTATATGTGTGTGTATATACATATACATATATATGTATATACACACATATATATAATAATGTATATATGTGTATATATTATAATGTATATATGTGTATATATATACATATATAAATATATACATATAATGTACCAATAAAATCAGTTTTAAAAATCAAAAGCTTATCCTCTCCATTTCACTCAGAGGGAAACAGACTTGAGAGGCTAATTAATTTAAAATCATACAACTACTAAAATCAATAGCCTAGAATTTAAATTAGTGTAGTATTTGTATATATTTGTATACTCTACCGGGGCTTTCGCTGATTAAGGAGCACTGGCCGTTCAGGTCCCACAGTTTCCATCTCTCAAGTTTAGATTTTTTTTTTCTCAGCCTGACACCATAACACCAAGCAAGAGATCAGAACCTACTGCAAGTGTCTCTGATAAGACTGTGCTATCAGTGTCTAAAAGTCAAGGAAAAACTCACATTTTTTTTTTTTTACCTTTTATGGGATTTTATTTAATTGTAAATTGAGTTTACTGAAAAGTGGATAGTAGAACTAGAATGAATTGGTATGAGAGGATATAAATATTTTAAATCCCTTTTAGCATAAGACTCATTTCAAACTGCATAATGCAGCTAATTTATGCCAGAATGACCATCATTCATATCTTAGTGAATTTGTATATACTATTGTCAATAGAAAGGTTTACAGACACGGCCCTCCGATTTCAGGGAATTCCCCTCTACCAGATATTCTGTTTTCTCCAGGATCTTGAACAGTCAAGTTTATCAGTGTCTTGGCACTGACTTAGACAAAATTGTCAGTCATTCATTAAATAAAAGAATCAAATACTGGAAACAGTACTATAAATCTCCCAAGATTATACTACTTTTTTTTTTTAAGATTATACTACTTTCAGGAGAACAAAATATCTGCTAGTGGTAGTCAGTATTAACAAGAGAATCAAAAGAAAAGAAAATGGCTGATCTAAGAATGAAACTCAAGAGGCCGAGGATTTAGCTCAGTGGTTCCAGTGCCTGCCTTGCAAGTGCCAGGTCCTGGGTTCAATCCTGAGTAAGCATATACAACAATGCCAAGCATGGAGACTCACTCCCACCAGCAAACAGAACCACATACCAAAAGTTCTGGGTGTGGTGGCTCATTCCTGTAATCCCCGCACCTTGGGAGGCAGAGACAGGAGGATTGCTGTGAGTTAGAGGCTGAGCTCAGAGCCTGCCTGAACTACAAAAGCAAGACCCTGTTTCAAAAAAAAAGCAAAACAAAACAACAATAAACAAAGAATGAAACTCAGTGACAGTTCACTTGATTTGCAAGCAGCAGACCTTGCATTTGATTGTAGCAATAAAAAAAAAAGGATGATTTCAATTACTTTTATTTTTCAAGGTAAGATTAGCTATGGATTCCAAATTCTGTCCAACTTTTAGTCAATTCCATAAAAGGTGCATTATTTTAATAAAAATTGATTTTAATGATGATAAAAATTATTATTATTGTACACTTATAGGTCAAGGTCCTTTCTTAACTATTGTAACAATGATAATAATTATTATTACATCTATTTTGCACTTGCTATGATTGAAGTATTCCACTAATTTTTATATACTTTCTTATCTATAAAAATTTATTTTCTGCTGAAAAAGAATTAATATGATTTATAAAATGATGCATGTTCTTACCATTATCATATACAGTGACTCTTGACTTCCTAACTTGATCAGTTTCTAAGAGCTGATTGTAACTCAAGTTGGTTGTAAGTCTATAAAGCTGAGATATGAATGCTTACCTGGATTCATGGTGTATATTACAGAGGCAGATGAATCTTCCGTTAATCTACTTAACCCAAGTTGTTCATGTGTCAAGCTGGCTGTACTCTGAGGGCTTGTTGTATATGAATTTCCAGGCAACACTAATAAAGCTTAGTCTTAGATTAAGATGTACAGTGATGTGTATTTCTTCAATTATTTAAATGAATAATATGTAAGATATTTTGCAGTGAAGCAAAAAAACCTAACAAATTACTTTTGACCTAAAAATTCTGTGATTATAGATCAAGATTACTATCACTCAGTCACAATATATTTTCTGGGGACAAATATCAATAATCTAGAAGAGTAATTTAGCAGGAATTGTAAATAATTACAACAGATTTCTATGAACGTGAGAATGGGTTTAGTGGAGTGCCCTAAAAAATTTCATCGGGAATGGAGGTAATTAAAGTTTAATGCTATATTTCTCAGACATTGCTATATATCTAAAATGTAAATATTATAAATTAGTGCTTAATATGTACTGAATATAATACAATACTAATTTTAAGTTCTAGGCTATTGATTTTAGTAGTTGTATGATTTTAAATTAATTAGCCTCTCTAGTCTGTTTCTCTATGAGTGAAATGAAGAGGATAATAGTAAAATTTTATAAGAACTATTTGATTTTACTGTTCACTAATAATTATTTGGCTCGCCTGATTAAATTCTCTCATCCACCTTATATACATGAGAAAACTGGCACCAGAAATTCTCTCTTCAGTAACTTAACCTCTGTCCATTTGCAACACGTACACTGAGCTCAAACACAGGTCTGGAGCTCCAGCGAGCAGCTTCAGCATAAGACTGCTTGAGAATCATTTGGCCAAACTCTTACTCACTTACCTGGTAATATCATCCACTGCATTGTACATCTCCCCTGTTCCAAGATGAGACCACATGGAGAGAGCTGGCAGCCTTTAAACAGTGAAGCTGTTTTTATGAGCAAGGTGTTAGTTACTTTTCTCATTGCTGAGACAAAACACCTGAAACCCAAAGCTAAAGGGAAAAGACTTTGTTTAGCCCACAACTCACAGAGGTTTCAGTCCATAATCAGCTGACTCCAAGGCAGGGTGGAGAACAGAAAGAGTGCATGGAAGTGAAGAGCACAGGAGCAGCAAGGGAAGTGGGAGGAGCATCACAGAGAAGCAGTTCATGGCACCCACATAGCAGCAAAGGCAACGAGGGATCTCAACAGTGTCTTTCTGCCTCTTTTATTTTATTCCAGCCACTTAAGATGGGAAGCACTCTCACCCATAATCCTAGTGTCTACAGGCCTGGCTCTACTATGAATCAATCACACACTATAGATTTGGCCACCTAGAAAATGCACAAAGCTTTGGAGAGACATCCAAACATAAGCTGTAACAGTCAGTGTACAAAAGTTGCAGTGGTTTGAGATATAGAGTTAAAGGCTGACAAAATAAGTGTGAAACCCTGTGCAGAGGTAGCAGGAAAACTTTTGGATGATGCACCAGAGTAAAGTATGGTGGCAGAAAATACCTTGTGTTTTTCCCTAAGCAGTGCTGTCATGCTGGAACTTCAGTTAGACTCTTGTAACTTTATTCCCAAAAGCTAACAACATGCTCTTGGATTTTTTGTGACCCAATTACATAATACTTTAGTGAAAAGAATGACACCAGTGGCCAACTGACTTTAAGTTTACATTTCAGCTTAACTGAAGGTTAGCTGATATACAAACATTCCATTTACAGTACTTAAGTGTTTCTTCGTTATTTTGGACAAATGTGGATACTTGTGGCACCAGGCTACTAAATACACCCATCACCTCCAAAAGCTTCCTCACATTCTGTGACTTACTTCTTCCTTTTGAGATAAGAACAGTTAATATGAGATATATCCTTTTAACATATTTTAAAACGCATAATACCATTTGCTTAATTGGAGGTACTATGCATAATTCAGTTAGGATGCCATACAGCAAACATCTAGAATTTATTAAAGAGAAAATTTATACCATTGATAAGTAATTCTCCATTTTCTTCTCCCTGTAGTGCCTGCAGCCATCTATCTGAGATGTTAATATCCAATATATGTAAGCTTCTCCTACAATTCAGTAGCAAATCAATCAATAAATAAATAGATTAAAGGAAGGAAATTAATAGACATTTCCTCTCCCAGAAAAGACATAATAATTGTCATTAGGTACATGAAAAAGTGTTCAAAAAAGCTCACTATCATGGAAATAAAAATTAAAACTATGATAAAATATCACTTCATATCTGCTAAGGTGACCTATTTATTTTTGAGACAGTGTCTTGCTCTATAGCCCAAGCTGACCTGTTCTTGTGATCCTCCTGCTTCAGTCTCCTAAGTATTGGGATTATAGCATATGCTTCTACACTCATCTGAGATCATATTTATTAAAAAACAAAAGCCAAAAAACAAACAAACAAAACACAAATAAGAAATAACAACTGTTGGTGAAAAGGTGGGGAAAACTGAATCTCTTACACATTGTTGTTAGAAACATAAAACTATATGGGGTTTCTTTAAGAAATTAAACATTGGAACTATTACATGATCCACAAAACACATTTCTGGAACTGTATTCAAAAGAATTGAAATTAATCTCTTGAAAACTTATCTATGCCTTATCTATGCTTAGTGAAGAATTATTCAAATGTAAGAAAATAAAAATATTCTAGATTTCCATTTACAGATGACTAGATGAAGAAAATGTGACACACAGACACATTGGAATATTATCCAACTTTAAGATAGAAGTCAATCCTGCCATTTGCTATACCATGGGTGCATTTATGGGAAAAATTATCAATGAAATAAGGTGGCTGCAAAGGGATACACCCTGCATGATTCCACTGTGACTACCTGAAATTGTCACCTTCACATAAGGAAAGGAAATTTCTCTAACTTTGGAGAACGAGATTCTTCTGAGCTTGTATCTCCAGTGACTGAAGGAGTTTAACATTTATATATTGGTGCAAAACCAAGCTGTATCACATGAAAAGTAAAAGGAATTCATTTGCCTTAATATTTTCTTTTTAATCCTAAAGCAAATAAAACTATAATTTCTACTAGTCTATATTTTTTGTACAACATTCTTATTATTTACTTTAATGATATTTGAAAGTAGCAAGTGCTATCTGCTTTCTTGACAGAAAGTAAAAGAACACTTGAGTTTCAGGAAATCAAATTTCAGAGAAAATTTCTGCCCATTTTAAAATAGCTTTCCACTGAAGAAGTTTCTTAAAAACTGAAAAAACATAACTCTTTGCCTGTGTTGTTTCCTTTGACCATCTTAAAACTTTCTGCCACCAGGAAGATCAGAAGTGCTAATAACAGGAAGAACATGAAGTTGGAAAAAGCTACAATCATACATTAAACATTATACAAACTTGAAAGTTTATTGCCAAAGTATTTTTTTATCTTACCCAATTCCCTTTTGATTCACAACCTTGCCAGTGAAAACATACTGCCAATTTTCTTTCAAAGAAAATACCCATTTTTGCAAAAATCTAAAATGACTACATAATTAAACAACTCTATCAAATAGCCCCTTGCTTAATATGACAGTGTAATAGCAAACTACAAGCCTTGACAGTCATTTCTTTCCATAAGTGAAGATGTCTTTCTTAATTCTTGGGTAAATCATGATTCCATTCATACTCTAGTGAAGTTTAGTGTGGAATACAAAACTTCCTTCAATCCCGGAGAATATGTTAGGTATATTTACCAAGTAGAGTTTACTGTATGAAATATACACACACACACAGCCAAAAGTAGAGGAAGGAAGGAGAGACAGAGAGACAGAAAGACAGTGAGAGAAAGAGAGCAGATGGTGTTGGATTTTTTTGGGTATGTGTGTATGTGTATGTGTGTGTGTGTGTGTGTGTGTGTGTGTGTGTGTGTGTGTGTGTGTGGTTCAGGCTGGCCCTGAGCTCAGCCTCAAACTTACATCACAGCAATCCCCTGCCTCTGCCTCCCAAGTGCTGGGATTACAGGCCATCACGCTGGCATTGTGGTATGTGGTACTGATTGCTGCTGGGTATAGAGTCTCCATGTCCACTATGATATGTGGTTAACTGGGAATCGAATCCAGGTCCTTGTGCTTGCAAGACAGGCGCCAGAACCACTGAGCTAAATCCCCCAGCCCATGGTGTTGGATTTTTAGTTTGAAGGCCTGAGAACCAGCAGAAACAATGATGTATTGAGTTCTGTTTGTATTGAGTTCTCTGGCAAGAGAACTATAAGTCCTGATATCTCAGAGAAAGAGAAGATGGATATTCCCAATTCAGAGAGCTTGCCTTTTTCTTTATCTTCTTTATCTTTTCTCTTCTTTTTCCCAAGACAAATTTTTGCTGTGTTGCCCAGCTAGACTCCAATTCCTGGGGTTAAATGATCTTCCTGCCTCAACACCCACCCCTCCAAGTAATTAAGACTGCAGACATCTGCTAATCTTTTTCTTCACCCTTTATTTTGTTCTTATTTTGGCCTTTAAGAGATTGGATGGTGTCTAACTTCACTGGTGGAGATGGACTTCTTCATTCATTGCCAATTTAGATATTAACCTCTGCTGGAAACAGTTTCACAGACATAAAGAAATAACATTTCATTGGTAATACTGACATCCCTCAGCGCTAAAGGGTTAACACATGAAATTAACCCATTAAGTGATGAAAACACTGTATGTTAAGGCAGCTCCAACTCAAATTAGGCAGTAGATCAAAGTTCTCACAGATGTCTGGCCATCACTCTCACTATGAAGGATGGATGGTCTCCAGAGCGGAAAATGCCCTCTGAGTTAACATGGAATCAGCCACATCAATCAGTCTTTTGGGATCTCAGTCCCACATCATACAGGTGATTAACAATTTTCTGAGAGATGTAAAGATTAAACTGCTACCAATATGTAATTATAATTTAAACATATATCACACAAAACATGAAAGCCAAAAGCCATGAATATATATATATATATATGTATATATATATATATATATATATATATATATATTTGTTGTACAAAAGAGCTATCTCTGATTGATGTAAAAGATGGTGCTGAGAAAATACTTTCAGAAGCAAATGCCCACATGAGTGGGGAGATAGGTGCTATGTGATTGCAGAAATGTTACTCACTGTATTCTGCAAATAAAGGTGCTTACACAGGGCACAGCTTGTGGTTTGTAATGTCATGGGTTTAATTCCTTTGCCTGCCATCAGGTTACATATATTTAAAACTCCTCCTGCTAAGTAATTTGCATCTGATTTTAGAACCCAGTTGTCAATACTTGGCATTAATTCCCATGATGCCCAGGAGAGACAGCAGCTGCCTTTGGAGACTTCCTTTCAGGTTGGCATGGGGAGATATGAGCTCCGGATACTCATGCCAAAAAATCAACAAAGGGATTCTATACACAAGAATTTTTTTCACCACTGATGGAGTCAAAAGTCACAGACATGTAGCTCCAACACAACAGTTGAGTTGATCACATTGAGAAATATACAAACATAGGAAACTTGAATTTAAAAAGGACCTCAGATAAAATGGCTCATAGTTTTCTGTTCTGGAGACCATTCCATCCTCTCAGCCTCAAGCTATTCACAGTACAGGACACTTCTGTCTACAACTTCTCAAAGTAAACATGAATCATAATTCATTCCCTAGAGAAAATAGGGTACTTGAGGCCAGCTAATTTTCTTGCTTGTCTCCGGATGACTAACTTGCAACTGCACCTCTTTGAGTCAGCCCTGAACTCATCCTTTTCTACACAAAGACCACCGTCATAGTTATACAGAAAAGTACCAATTATAGAAGAATAAAATGTTTAAAATTATATAGTGGTCCTGGTTTCTTATATTTAAAAAAACAAAAATTCCAGAATGTAACCAAAGCCCATCTAATTATAAGCAAAAACCATTTTTATTTACAAGCCAACAGATGTTGCTTTTGGTTTCATTCTTGTCTCTATTTATTTTGTTTTGATGTCAGCTGAAATAGAGGGTGATCGATATAATAATAACCACAGGTTTGGAGCATATTGATCAATATTGCCTGTGTGTGGCAAACCCAGCAACAATGGGCAAAGCTCCTCATCCTACTGGCAGAGACTTATTTTTAAGTGTGAAGTGCAGGCATTTCAATTTCTCAGCACACTGAAGTAAATCATTATTTGCTGAAGACTCAAACTACCCAGCAAAATACTTTAACCAAACTTAGTGATCTAGCAGGATACAAAATCAACACAAAAAATCAGTAGCATCCCTGTGTACCAACAATGAACCCACTGGGAAAGAAATCAGAAAAATGCAAATCAAACAGTAATAAGTAAAATTAAGCATTTGGAGATTAACCTAACGAAATGAAAGAGTTTTTACACTGAAAACTATCTTGAAAAGGAAATCAAAGAGGGTATCATGAAACAGAAAAACATCCCTGTTCCAGAATAAGAAGACCAACACAGTCAAAATAGCAAAACTTCCAAAACTAATATACAGATTGAATGCACCCTAGAATACCAGCAGTATTCCTCACAAAACTGAAGAAAACTACTGTAAAATTCATATGAAGCCACAGGGAGCCAGAATAACAGAAGGAATCATTGGTAATAAGAGCAAAGTAGGGAGCATCACAATTCTGAAATTAAAGTCATATCACAAAGCTACAGTATACAACAAAAAGCATGGTGCTGGCCCAAAACCAGATATGAAGATGAAGAGACAGAAGAGGATGCAGAAACAGCACCAAGTCCATTCAATAACTGGATCTTAGACAAAAGGTTCACAAATATAAACTGCTGGAAAAAGTGATAGTCCATATGCGGAAGATCAAATCTAATCCTATATTTTAGGGAAGCATACTGTCACTGAGCAACATACCCAGGCTTTTTGCTCCCTTATCTTTTACCATTTATTAACTAAAATCACAGTGGATCAAAGAACTTTAGGTTAAAAAAGAAACACTTAGTCTGCTAGAAGATTAAACAGAAAAATTCTTGAAATCATAGACATAGGCAAAGACTTTCTGAACACAAGCAATGATTGCACAGTGTCGGAGCTTGTGTTTAGATGTCCCCTCAAAGCCTCACGCAAAGTGCAGCTTTCTCTTCCAGAGATGGCTGAATCTGGAATGTGTGATACTGGGATTAAAGGCAGATGATTACTAAACCACTGCACACACATGATTGATTTGGCATCGCCCTGATCCCAGTAGTCTGGGACACAAGGGGCAGAAAGATGCCGTTAAAGTCTCTGCTTCCTTTTGCTGTCTTCTGTCACCATGATCTGTGGTCCCTCTGCCACCCTGCCTTAGATTCAGCCAATTATGGACTGAAATCTCTACAATTCTAAGCCAAATAAATCCTTTGCTCCTTTAGATGTTTAATATTGTGTCTCCCCAAGAGAAAAAAAAAAAACTAAAACACATAGGAAATAAAAATGAGACTCAACAAATGGGGTAATATCAAATTTAAAAGATTCTGCACAGCAAAAGAAAATACAGAGTGAAAATACAACCAACGAAGTGGGAAAGATTTTTCCTAGCCA
Organism: Petromus typicus; assembly: GCA_004026965.1. Classification (NCBI taxonomy): domain Eukaryota; kingdom Metazoa; phylum Chordata; class Mammalia; order Rodentia; family Petromuridae; genus Petromus; species Petromus typicus. Next base: position 72,208 of record PVIR01002087.1, read on the forward strand.
CTCCTTAAACAAAGAATTTATATTGAGACTATGAACTCAAAAAATTACACTCAGAATAAAAGACCCAAACAAAATAGGGTAGGTGAAATGAATAGACAAATCACATAAGAATAAGTTCAGGCCAATCAATACAGGAAGAATCGTTCAGTATCACTGACCATTAGAGAAGTGTGAATTAAAACAATACCAAAATTTTATTTTATCCCAGAAAGAAAGACTATCATCAAGAAATCAGAAAAGGGCCGGGGAGTTAGCTTAGTGGTTCCGGTGCCTGTCTGGAAGCACAAGGGCCCTGGTTTGATTCTCCAGTAACCACATACGATACTGGGTGTGGAGACTCATGCCCAGCAGCAATCAGTACCACATACCACATACCCAGCACTTGTGAGGCAGAGGCAGGAGGATTGCTGTGATGTGAGTTTGAGGCTGAGCTCAGGGCCAGCCTGAACTACAAAGTGAGACCCTGCCTCAAAAAAAAAAAAAAAAAAAAATCAGACAATAAAGAATGTGACAGGGCTGTGGGGAACAGACACTTTTTATATTGTTGATGGAATGTAAACTAGAAGAATCACTAAGGAAATCAGCAGGGTGAGTACTCGAAACCTAAAAAAAAAAAAAAAATTCCATTTGACCCAGCTATTCTGCTTGTAGATATCTTCTGAAATGAATCCAATATATCATACATTGATATATGCACACCTATATTTGTAGCAGCACAATTCATAATAGGTAAATCTTGAAACAACCAATATGTCCCTCATTAGATAAATGGGTAAACAAAATGTGGTAGTCACAAGTAGTGCAGTACTACTGTCATAACGAATGATAATACTTTAACCATTTGTAATAAAATGGATGCACCAAACGACTGTAATGGTAGGGCTGGGGATTTAGCTCAGTGTTTCTGGTGCCTGCCTTGTAAGTGCAGGAGCCTGGGTTCAATTCCTGGTAACCACATACAACAATGCCAGGCCTGTAATACCAGCATTCGGGACGCAGAGGCAAAAGGATTGCTGTGACTTCAAGGCTGAGCTCAGGGCCAGCCTGAACTACAAAAACAAGACCCTGTCTCAAAAAAAAAAAAAAAAAAAAAAAAAAATGACTGTAATTTTAAATGAAATAATTCAGGCACACAAATTTAAATATTACATGGCTTCTATTACATAAGAACCCCAAGCATAAATAAAAAGGCATATTGGGAGATAACAGCAAATAGGCAGATAGATCTTTCTCAGATGAGAAAGGCATAAAGAGACAAAGGGATGAGGGAATTCGAATGAAAAAAAGAATTAAAACATGCTCTGTGCATGCACTAGCTCCACACAGGACTATAAACATGATGTACTGCAAACACGTGCTAATTATAAAAAGTAAATCTCTTATGCCTGCTCTGTCTGCATGTTCCTTCACTTTAACTAAATCTCATTACAGGAGATGGCCACTGGGACAGAAGCTAATTTGGAATTCACCTAGTGGGCAGCCCAAGCCTGTCAGTGCAAGAAGAAACGAAAATGTCTGAAATAGGAAAATCCCTCAACAGAAACTGTAGATATTTCCTTTCTGGTGATGTTCTGAGGATTAACAAAATTGGATTGTATGTAACTTAAACAGGAGGACCTTAAGTCTACACTCTCCCAAGAAGACATCTGCATAGCCCAGTGGTATAGGAGAAGGTCCCTTGGTGTTTTGAGCATCAAGGAAAATCACTGGATGAGAGAGATCATTTGTAAGAGAGCTAATTTACTTTGAGTATGTTCACGTGCACACTTCCTAAGCCAACAGGATCCACCTGTTGTAGAGGTGCCACCAGTTTATTAAGAGGTAGTTTCTCACCCACAAAAACAAATATATCCTTGTTCAGTACAGCATGGAAAGCCAATCATAATTGTTGCAAAATACAATTTGTTTGTCCATACTGTACTGAAAGAAGTAATCCTACTATAATACTTACTGTTTTTCAAATCTTCCTGTTTAAAATGAACAACATGCACTTGAAAGCACAGTAAAATATAATCAAAGCACTGAAATATGTTAATTGAATGCTTTCTTGAGAAGAAAAACCAATATATGTTCTCAATGACAATTTATCAATATACATAATAATGAGCTTATTTCCAAGAGTTCATTGGTCTCTTCACTATTAAAAAAAGGTGGCTCCCATCTAAAAGTTTATCTTATTTTCCTAGTGTGTTAAACTGAATTCTACTATCATGGACTGAGAGACTGAAAGAAAGAGTATCTTTTAGGTAAAAGTTAGTTCTTAGGCTATAACAGAAAAAAAACATCTCTTGACAAGCATAGGAAAACCCCTGCAGGAGAAAAATCCTCCTGCTGTAATCTTTTTGAAATTGGCTCAATCTTTACATTTCTGTTGCAAATGCTGTTATGGAAAGATGTTTGATGGTTATAGGCCAGTGACTAGAATAATTGAGTGCTAGGCCAATAAAGGAATGAGTTTTGTGGTTTTTAAAACTGCATATTAAACTTGGGAGCACGAGCTTTTGAAAATGAAACTGATTTAAAATCTAAAATATGTAATCAAACAAAAGTCTCATAAAAATGCTTCCCAACAACTGGCATCTATTTACAGTGAGAAGCAGAGCACTAGGTGTTCCTTAGAGACCATGATTCACTTACTTATCTTGGTGGGAAGTATGGAAATCACAGCAAAAATAATAATAATAATAATAAGTACAATTTTAAGAGTTGTTTGAAGTTGAAACATATCAAATGGAAGTTTTAATTAGATGATTTTAATATTCTTACTAAGAAAAAAAAATCTACAGAATGAAATAGACCAGAGACTAGAAGTTGAGTTTGACTAGTTGGTTTTTTATTTCATTCTTAAGAACCAGTGCTAGAAGAAAAGTGCACCCTATGGAGTTTTCATTATTAGGCAAGTTTTCATTGTGGGTAACTGGAGCTGGATTCTTCTGGGTAATACTGGGAGTCAAGAGAAAACATAAGCCTTATACAGTTTTCCCTTCTCCCAGGCCAGGCCAAAGAGCCGGTACTCATCAGTGCTCTCACTGGCCACTGGATGAACATGCTTCCAGAGGCCCGAAGTCTGGCACTTGGAGCTTGCTAAATAGAAGTGGAGTGCAAAGCACATACTACAGATGAGAGGAAAAGGCCCTCAAGCAAATAAATGCAGGTGCCAGCAGCTGGGACTCTGAAATCTGAAGAGAACAGGGCATCAAGGGTGACCCTGACATCATTTGTTATACAAGATGACTGACTCTTCTGAATAAAATGAAAGAGCAATTTGCCTGAGTGCCTGCATACAACAATTTAAAACCAAGCAAACAAACATAAAACACAAAAATGCTAAAATACTCACCCTAGGAGAACTGAGTAATATATGTCACTGAAGTACACAATTAGATCTCACAGACTAACAGAAACAGTCGACCTCACACTGGAAAGTAGATTGCAAAACCTCCCCTGTGGTCTGTTTTGAGAAATAGCAAGGTTTATAAATTAAGATTTTTGCTACTTACTCCTGTTCTTGTATTTAAAATATTTCTCTTTCAGATTTGCTCCTTTGTGGAACTTTTATTGTTGTCTTCATATGGTGTGTTTATAATACAAATATCTATGTGCCTAAATATGATGAATATACTAGGTGCCACCTAATGCATTAATTTCTAGAAAATGAGTTTATTTATTTGTTCTCTGTTTTGAAAAGGGGTTAGTTTCCATTTGCAGGACCAAGGATCAAATTTAGGATCTTGTTCTTGCTAGGCAGGCACAGGGCATGACTGAGCTACATCCCAAGCCATAGTAAGGGCTAATTTATAAAGGGAAAGATGAAGTCTTCTTTCCTTTCTTTCGTGGGAAAACAAGAACATTCTAGATCCCATGGTGCTGGAATGGTCCTATCTGAGTTGTGAAAGATGACAGCTCCACACATGCCATTGTGATTTCTCCCTTTAAAGTACTGTTTCAAATTAACTCAATGTTATTGAGATATTTCTAAAATAAACATTTAAATAGCCCTGAAAAGTTGAAGGATATCTGTTGACTCAAAACATTTTTAAAAATTCACTGGGTAAGTTCTCTCTTTAAAGGGAATTTGGGATGAGTTTTACAAAGCAATGTGTTTCAGTAGTCAAATGTATCTGTTTAGTCTATTCAGATTATCGTATACAATATCACATATTCTCATTTTCTCTCTCTCTCTCTCTCTCTCTCTCTCTCTCTCTCTCTCTCTCTCTTTCTCAGTAATACATCCCACTCCATTCCAAGTGTTGGTCCATATTTCCAAGATTCCTAAGAATGCAATTGTTAGATAGAGCCAAATTTGATAGAAAATGGAAACATTTCCATTATAACATTTCCACATTTTTCTTCCAGAACTGGTTCTTAAGATGAATTAAAATGCTTTAATGGAGACATTTCCATTAAAAATGGAAACAGAGTAAATTTTTGTCTCTGACATGTAAGTCTTAAGGGGAAGAAAAAGATTATTATGATAATTAATATTTTTTGAGAAATTCCATTGATAAAATTTGGTCTATTTGAGGAGCAGAGACCCAGGGTGTATCCTATCTCTGGAATTCAGGAAATACTTGGCATATAACAATAACACACACTATTTAACTAATTTCGCACAACACCCCCCCAACAGTGCGAATTAGATATTATTCACCTAATTTTATAGTAGAGAAACTGAAGCTCAAAGATATTACATAATTATTCCCAATGAGAGAGGTTGTAATCACAACATGTTTTCTAGAAAAATAAATGAAAAGTAAATAAAAAGAAAAAAGACAAAACACAGATTTATTTCACAACATATTTTCTACAGTGTATGTACATACATTTTCCAATAATATGACATATATTAAATCAGATGTCTTTCTTGTTAGGAAATGGGTTAAGGTCCTGGCAAAGCTCTAGTTAGATCTTGGCATGCTTTGGAATTTAAACCTTTTTTGAAGTATTAACATTTCAAATTCAAGTGAACATAGTTTGCTTGAACAACATGGGAAATTTTCAGATAATGAATTTATACAAAAATGGTAAAAATATTAAAAATCATTTCACAGTCATATGATATTATGATGTTATCCGTTGCACTATTCCTGAGCATTCCTGCTGTCTTGTATAAATGATCTAACATCTACATTTTCTATGAAGGCGTTTTCAGAGATGTTGACTATCCATGTGTTTTTAATGAAACACAGTAATTTTCTAAAGAATGCAAAATGCAATAGTTTTATCTTGTTTCATAAACTCACAGAGTGATGGCAGCAGGAGAGCAAGCCACATTCAGAACAATTAACCTGAAGAAGATAAGCAAGACTGGTAATCATCTCTGTAATAACAAATTATAGATTATACTCAGTAACCACATTTAGTTTTGCACAGATTGGCCTTTGTCTTGGTGTAAAATTTGGATCAAATGTTGTCATCTACACAGCTTATGGGCCTTCATTTTCCATCTATAGAAAACAGAGGTCCAAATACAGTAGAGTTTTCCCTGAAGGTAGTGGAAAATTTAGTATAATAAAATGTATAGAATATAGAGGACTTATTAAAAATAGGCAAAAAATTATAAGACATAAAAATCTTGATTTAGTTAAATGAAAAATCTTTAATTTTTATCAAGAAATTTGTATTTCTTCTGTTAATTTATGTTACTTGGGTTATGAATCTATATACATAGATATAATAAACTTCACTTATTCTGAACAATAACTGGTTATAAGTCTTGTATAACCAACACTTTCAAGTTAGTACAAGTTTTAAATAAAGCCAATAAAACCCTACAAATTAATTTAAATGAACCCTAGGAATTTCCTTAAACTGCCGTTAAGTTACATAGTGAAAAAAATTTGAAATTCTATAATATTAATATGAAATTATGTTTGAATAATATTTCTTATGCTGAATAATACATAAATGAAATAGTTTAAGCTCAAAATCATTAATACTCAACAACCAAAATAACATATTTGATATTATTACATGTGAATTACATTTAACCAAACTTTTTTGCATTTCCCTTAAAATGGAAATATTGTCTTTGGAAATAGAAGTCATAGAAGCATGACTGAAAGGAAATTTTATAAAACATTTATTTTTAAATTCAGATACTTTGATTAAAATTATAGAAATCTACTCCAATAGTAAAAATTTGAGGTGACTTATAAAAGCTCTTAATATTTAATCATGCCAGAAACAATAATTTCATGTGGCTGAACTTATTACGAAAAGCATAATTCATTTCATACACATATTGTGAGCATCCTCTGTATAAATCTGCTGTGGGGAATTCATGGAATAGTGAAACAAAGATGTTACCTTCATTTGAAGATTTTTCTGTATATTAGGATTTGCCAGCAAGTACATGGTAAACTCATTACGAACATGGTGAAAATTATATAATAATAAATTAACAATATTAAAAGGAATTTTAAATCTTTCTCTGAAAAATGTTCAAAAATATAAATCATGCATTTATTTTCTTTTCATACACTTGCTTTTGTCTTTGTCATAAAGAATGAACTTATGAACTGAACTGAATTGAATTTAGCTTTTTGAATTAGAATTATACAGCCAAAAAAAAAATCACTCTACCAAAAGCCAGCAGTCATCGTGTTAATTTGAATATTTCTTGTGTGTCAGATACTGGGAAAAACATTTCACAACAGTTGCCTTTCCTAATTTTACAAAGTATGAATAGTAAAGCAAAAAATAAAGGCTTAGTAAGTTACCAAGATTGACATGCCAGTTAGTAAGTTGAAGTGAGATCTGAACTGAGCAGTCTGACTTAGAACCGAGACTTAACATCTCCCATTAAAGCATCGTCCTGCTTTTGCTTAGGTAAGATTTCCAGAAGCTATGGAAAGCGCCACATTTGTGAAAAGATGTACAGAGAAGAGGTAGGGATGAGGATACATGACGTGCGGAGAGTGAAAAACACAAGACTAATGAGAGACTGAATTTGCCAGTCGTAGGGCCCCTCATTCAAAATGAAAAAGAAAATTCATTAAAGTGACAAAATCTTCAGTTTTGTCTTTTTTCCTCTTTCAGTACTTTTCCTAATTGCATCTTTATGTGCTGCGTGTTGTGTCGTTCAGTGGAAGCTCCGAGGTGCACTCGAGTCTTGACATCCCCCTACACCATGATTCAGAACTTGTTCACAGCTGAGGTGGCCTGCAGTGTCTCCCTGCGCCGGTAGGAGGCCTGCAAGCTGAGCGAGGCAACCAGAGGAAAGGAAGTGAATGCCAGAATTTCTTCTCGCAAACTCACTGTACCCACTGATGGCAGGAGAGGGTATTGCAATCTATCCTCTGGGATGGAAAGAAAGGCCCCGTGCTATTTCCCACCATGTTATCAGCATGAGGCTGGAATGGTGACCATTTTTTCCTTATTTGGTTTATCACTGAGTGTGCATATTCATACTCAGGCTCCTGGACAGTAGTCTGAAGTGGTCAATGTTGAGGAGGGGGGTTATGAATAACACCTTGTAGGTCCCATGGATATGGGCAGCTTGGTATCTGGAAATGGAGGAAGCAAGGGGAGAAGGGATCGCTCATGATCCAGGCTTAAAGTAACTTCAAAGTTCCATAAGACTCCACTTACAAAAATTAAAAGGGCGGACCACAGATTTAGCTCAATATCTGGCATCTACCTGGCAAATGTAAGGTCCCAAATATGCTCACCATTGCCACCACATATAACAGTGCCAGGTGTGGTGGCTCATGCCTATAATTCCAGCACTCAGGGGCCAGAGGCAGGAGGATTTCTGTGAGTTTGAGGCTGGCCTGGACTACATAGTGAGTTTAGGGCCAGCCTAAACTACAAAGTGAATCCCTGTCTCAAAAACAAACAAAATATCAAAAGCAAAGTTATTAAAAATTTGATGAAGATGACTATAAGACACTAAACTTTAAGCACGGGGCTCTTTGTACATTAGACCCTTTCTACTCTGGTCATGAAGGCTGGTCCTCACAGCCCTGTGACTCAAAGCAGTGCCAAGGGACACTATAGTGTCCAATTTGCCTGGCACCACTGCTATGCTTACATTCAGAACATAGAAAGAGTTCATCTTCACAAAATGAGAGATCAGATGGACCAAGGAAGTCTGGGGATCTAGAAGAGAAATCTATGAAATGGCAGTCAAGAGGCAAGATACTTCAATTCATGGCATTCATTGAGAAAATCTTTCAAAGACAGAAAATGTCAAACATCAAAAGACCAGCAGAAGTTTAGTAAACAACCATCATCTGGCATGTAGGAAAATGACCAGAAATAATTTACACCAATAACAGATAGGTGTTTGTCTTGCTTCATGGAGAAGGGCAGGTGAGTGATTGCGAACAGAGTGACTCAAGTTTGTGTATGTGCTAGAGACTGGAGTAGGCTCATGAGGAATGAGGAGCTGCTCAGAACAGAGTGTGAGTTGGATGTTAAACATGGTATAGAAATTTCTACACTGCCTGTTGGAAAAGCTCACAGGGAACAAACCATGAAGCAAACTAAAAGAGGACTTATTTGATAGGCAATGAGAACTGTTAATCGAATTAATGTGGTTATTCACTGAAATGAATCTGTCATCATTATAGATTGTATAGGAGGGGAAACTGGCAGGAGGAAGATCGGTAGGTCACTGTACTAGAGGAAAGGTGGAAATAATAGGAGGTCAAGAAAGATGTAAAGCATGCCAGCAAACACATTCATCATTTAGGAAACTTAGTTGATGAATGGGAGCGAAGGATGGGGGTGGAGGGACAGTAAAAATAGTAAATCCCAAGTTTAAAGCCAGTGCACTGGGGACAATGGTACAGCTCGTGTGAATAGAAAAGAGCAGATGGAGAAATAAATTTGATGAAATGATGAGTTCCATTTTAAGCATGTATTGTAGATATCATGATTGGCCCACAGGTATGTGGATAAATAGAAATTTAGAAATTCAGGAGTAGAAATCCAGCTGAAGATAAGAAAATAATGACCCACCTAGGGATCAGCTGCTCAGGATGATAGTTGAAGGACCTGAACTAAGATCCTAGAGGAAGTATAAATAGAGGAGCATAAGAAGAAGAAGGAATTTGGACAAAATAAGCAGATGGAGGGTGAGGAACAGAGGAGAAATTAGAAAAGATGACAGAAGGTCACCATTGTATCATTGAAAAATGATTTTTCCCTTTTAACATGAGGAGCAACGGATCTTTTTATCAAAGAAACCTTCCTGCTAGACCATCACTGCACCCTTAGTGTAAGGAGCATGCAGGGGAGCACTGGATGCAGCAGCAAGCAATTAGCTCACATGCCATTTGATTTGCATAGCATTTTATTTCCTAATAGTAGAAAAAATGCTGTTTGTAAAAGCCTAATAAGTAATAAAGCATGTAAGGTCAAAATTGCATTGCCTGGGGACAAACACCACTGCAAACAATCGTTCATTGGCTTTTTTCAAAACTAACAACTTATAAAGGAGTTAGGAGAAATAACACAATGAAACACCAATTATCATAGTTGTTTAGGAAAGAAAAAGTTTCATGTGGTTTTGATTTGCTTTGAAAGGTAACTTAGAAATAAAAAAGAACATTTTCTTTCTATTCCTTAGGATTAAAAAGTTTTCCAAAACATCTAGGTTTCTCTCTGGGGTAATTGTCATAGTATTATTTAATCTGTAACTTACAAACACAGTCATCTTCTCTCTTTCTGAGATTGTTAACAAATTGTTGACTAAACAACATCTCTGACTCAAAATTCAAACTGAATAGGTATGTGGTACATGAGGAATTTATAGCAACATATGTGCTTATTAAAGATAATAAAGTAAGTTCTTGTTTTTCACTATTTCTTTCTCTTTATATTTTGCAGTACGGGGGATCAAACTTGGGCCCTTGTGCTTCTAAGGGAGATGCGGTATCACTTGAGCTAAATCCCTGGCATCTCTTCACTACTGTGTATACATCAGATGACGTGAGTACATACATTATTTTAATGCTTTCAAATAGAAACTTCCTATACCGTCTTTTATTGTATACAGATCTTGGTTCAGAGTGAGCAACTGATAATGCAGATGAGCTGAATGACATCTTTGAATTCAAGAACTGAATTTATTTATTTATTTATTTATTTATTTATTTATTTGAGACAGGATCTCGCTATGTAGTTCAGGCTGGCCCTATGCTCAGCCTCAAACCCACATCACAGCAATCCTCCTGCCTCTGCCTCCTGAGTGCTGGGATTACAGGCGTGAGCCACCATGCCCAGCACTGTGGTATGTGGTACTGGTTGCTGCTGGGTGTGAGTCTCCACGCCCAGTGTGGTATGTGGTTAACGGGGATCAAACCTGGGCCCTTGTGCTTGCAAGACAGGTGCCAGAACCACTGAGCTAACTCCCCGGCCCTGAATTTTCTTTTTTTTAAAAATCTTCCTGTGCATAGATTTCTCTTTGGTTTTCATACTTTCACTTTCTCTATAGGACTTTTATTTAGACTGTCCTTTTTCAATACAAAGTGGTCACAAATTAGTGTTATTTCTATTTTTTTAAATGAACCAGAATGGTTTTGAGGTAGAACTGATGAATAATCAAGCCTATGCTAAACAGAGTACTTTAAGTTACAGTGATGTAGAACATACAAATATATGGTCAAATGCATACCATGCAGAGTCAAGATTACTGGTGATGGCTGCAAACTGTATTTCCAGGAAGTCTGCCAGCCAGGGAATGATGATTTCAAAGGAACATGAGCTTGTCAGGTGGACTAAGAAAGCCAGAAAAGTAAGCCCAGTAGCACATCACACCTGGAATACACACTGGATTCCCCGCAAGTAGACACTGAGTGAGATACTGTCCTTCCATTCAAAGGTTCTCAGTGTAGAACATATCCATCTATTTTCATAAGCAAACAAGGAAATACATTTAGGATGATAATTTTTAAAATATAATTTAAAAAATTCAAAAGGGATTGCATATGGCAAAGCTGAATATTCATAGACTGAAAGTCATATTGCAAAATTTAGTTTGAAAACAATCAGTCCATAAAAAAAGACTCAATAAATATTACAAATACAAATAGAGCAATAAAGTTATTCATTGGAAAAACAAACCTGGAAAAATGCCTTTAGCACATTTAAATTAGAAAATAAATTTATTCTCCATTCTTGTTTCATCTACTCAACAAACTACTTCCTCTGCACTCATTAAAATATAGAGTCTAGTTTATCTTTGACATCCTCAGCACACTTCTCACCTTTGAATTCTTGTCTCCAGAAATTAATAAATATTGATCAAGATTCCTGAATTTCAAGATTTGTGAGAAAGTTTACATCATTTACACAGAGAGCTGGTAGATATTTGTCAAATCTGAATCAAGGAAAACAGGCAACGTTTCTTGAAGTAGGAGTTTCTTTAAGCATCTTCGCACAAAGTGAATCTTTAAGGAAAACTGAGGATTGTGCAGGACCTCAAAAGGCTCTACAGACTCGCCTCTTAGTGCTATAATGACAGGAGCATGGAAGAAACACTTACCCAAATGCCAAACCTGGATATTTTCATTACTCTAGATATGAAAAGAAAAGTTTAGAAAGGCCTAGAGGAAGTAATAAGTCAGATTTTTTAAATTTTCTGTCTACCAATTTACTTCTCCTTAACAAAACCCACAATTATTATTTTTATAGCAAAGCTAAATTCTGTAGGAGATGAGATAGGAGACAGAGGCCTTATTGGTCTCCTTGGTGAGCACTAAGAAGAAAGGTGGCACACTTGCATGAAAAGGTGAAAACACCTGAGATCCTGTTGTTGAGACAGACAGGTACCAGGAAGGATGGGAGACAGATGAATTCTGTATAACTTTCATTGCTTGTACCTCTGTCAAAGTGAATTAAAGCCACGCTGGACCAGTCAATTGGAGGTCTCTGATGAAGGGAGCCCACAGCCCAGAGCCCAGAACCCTCCATATTTTAAATTCATTCTGTGTCTCTTTATCTTTCATCCTTTCTGCTTAGCCAGGTTTAAGCTCATAGGCCAGTTCCCACAAAATTCCTCTGATGATTCAAAGCACTTAATAATCAAGCAGCTAGCTTGGCGCTCCTTTTGTTCCATTGTGCCCTCTTGCTCCAGTTGAGGTGACCGTGTTAGGCAATTATAACTCTGTCTGTTGGCTTTCCCATACTCAGTTATCAAATTTTTATCTTTAAAAAGTCTTCTTTACTTATTCTAAAATTGTCAAGTTATTTTTTTTAATTATTGCTATTACACTGCAGAACCACTTAAGGCAATTCAGCTGCTGGATATTATTCTTCACAAACATTATTTTCTGTCAGTTACTGACTTGGCACTGGGGTGTGATCAAGGGAGCTATTGTAAGGTGTGTCAGTCAAAGCTTAGGCAGCTGAGGAATCCTAGAGGATGTGACCCCACCATTAATGCAGGCGTCCTATGCGCTCACTTATACAACCATAAATTAACCACACTTGTGCAGTATAGCTATACAAAGTCAGACAGCTGTTGTTTTTCAGTATGTTTTCAGTATATATGCTGTATGAAGCAATATATATGCTTTCAGTATGCTTTTAGTACAGGACACTATAACTGCTTGGAAAATAAAGAAGTTTTGCTGCTGCTCATGCTAACTTTTGCCTCACACACTTTCTTTTCTTTGGGTCTTTCACTTGAGAAAGCACTCCTTCATTCACTAGGCACAGCCAGTGATAATGAACAAAACTCTGGGAAATTTTTCTGTGAAGTCAAAATTAAGAGACAAAAGAATTTTTTTCAGAAATAATATGTAACTAAAATTTTTGTTTGTTAATTTTATCTTTCTTCTTTGAGGACAAATATCCTAGATCTTGATGAATTTTATATGTCTTATCAAATAAAATATTAGAATTTTGTGATGTATTCATTATATATAAGGAAAGGAATTCTCATCTAGAATTCCATCTTCTCTGTGTCTACACACTCCCAGTTTTACTGTTTTCCAGGTTTTCTGATTCTCAGGCAGTATTCCCTCAAACCAGTAACCTCTCAGGCTGGGCAGTTTCCTAAGGTCCTTCTTTTTTCTCTTGCTTCCTCATGTTTAACTAATTTACTATTAGTAGTTGCTTTAACTCTTATATTGGTTTCAAATTCACATATATCTTTCCATTCTATGGTCCTGTCCTAAGGCAATACTCTTGTCATTTATTACCTGCCAAATCACAATTTTTCTCTTCCTCCTTCCTTCTTCAATAGCTTCTCCACATAGACTCAGGCTGATATTTTTTATCAAGTGAATATGTTTATCATATCCTGTTCCTGCTTACAACTATGCAGTGGCCAGCTATATCCCTGGTGGATGAAGCCCAGTTATGTAGCTTGGAATGTGAGGTCATGCATGTGCTCTCCCTCACCAATGCAGACAAGAGAAGAAAATTTTCTAGGTAGATAAATAGAATCCCCAGGGGTTTGAATGATTTTTTTTTCCTTTCTCTTCTACACTTCTGAGATGACTTTGTAACTCAAAGATTCACCACAGGTGTTGTCTCTCCAAGAAGTTTTCTCTGAACCCAACTTCCTTCCATCTCCCCCTTTAATTATTGAAATAGATGAGGTTAGGACTCCCAAGAGTCAACCCACACACACTATCGTGGCTGTCTTCTGGGGCGGCCTGGCCTATGCATCAGTCACGTGAAGCCAGAGAGTCACTGCCGAGCTTGGCAAGATGCCACAGTGGTGAGCAGTAAAGAGAGAGCCTCTGAGCCTTGTTGCTAATGACAATGAAAAGCACTGGACAAATGAAGAAGGAGCAGAATACAATTGGTGAGTTGATTGAACCAGCACCTCCTACTGAACCTGACTCGCTACAGGGAAAGGGCAGCTCAGACATGCAGTAGAACTTTGCAGAATCTGGTCTAGCAACCAGAAACCAGACTGAATCACACTGGACCACAGCTCATTCACTGTGATCATGGACTCAGCTCTGCATACCGCTGCCAGGTTGTATACCAATAATAGTAGAATCACACCTGGAAGAGAAAGCTTTTTTTCCTGTCTTTTCTTTTTCTTCTTTTAGTCTTTAATTTTATTTTATTCTTCATTTTGTCCCTCATTGTTCCTGTTTCTGACTAGTTTTCCTGTAGCTGTTAGTCTACACTATTCTTGTTTTGGCTCCTTCCTTCTCCCTTTTCCTCCTGTTTCCACCAATTGCCCAATTGATCCTCCTGTCTTCTAGATGTTTTTCTAACCTCCCTTTCTGTCTTTCTAGCCTTCCCAATCCCTTCTAAATCTTCTTCCCAGGGGATAATGGCATTATATTGAATGGCTTATTATCTGTAAACATATTTATTATTGGCCCTAGATTTTGATATATAACCACAAGTATAATTTATACAGTTAAAGTTATCAAAATTATAGCTACCACAATGATTTACTAAGCTGTATTGATGCTATTGTTATTAATGATTCTATAACTTTGGCCAAGGTGACCTGATTGTTCTAGCCAATCATTTTTCCTGGTATACCAAGACTAAGACTGCTCCAAAGCCATTAAGGCCCCAAATGCAATGGCCAACTACACCAGGAAGACAATCTAAGAAGCATACATTCCCTAAGGAATCCACATATCCCTACAATAAGCAAATTCCAAAGAACAAATTAAACAAAATATTTTAACAATAGCAATAAGATAGAAATGAGATGACACTTTAAAAAAAAATCACAAACCCACACTTTGAGATCACCAAAAAGAAATTCAGGAAGTGAGATGGAACAATCTGGAACTCAACCACCTGGACTGTTTGAACTGGTAACAAAAGAGGATCTGGAATCAGAAATACTCTCTTAGATAACAGTGGAGATAGTGGTCCCAGTGAAAGACTCAGAAAACTACATCACTCTTTAAAAAAAAAAAAAAAAAGAAAGAAAAATGTCAAAGAGACTATCAGAAAATGGAGAGGTACTTCTTCTTCCTCCTGGGTAAAAAGAACCATTATAGTGGAAAGAGCCATACTTCCAAAACTGCTACCCAGCTTTAATGAAATCCTGATAAAAGTTCTAACATTATACTTCACAAACTAGAGAAAACAATCCAAAAATTAATCTAGAACTAGAGGAGACCCAGAATATCAAAAGAAATTCTAGGCAACATAGATAAGTCAGGAGTTAGCATAATCCACAGCCAGAAACTAGGCTATAAACCTTCTGTGATTGAAAACAGCATGGTACTGACAAAGAAACAGAGTTTAGTTTCAATGAAACAGATTAGAAGAGGCAGAAATAACCCCAAATATACTAAGCCACCTTATCTTTGACAAAGGAGCCTAACTGGAGGAAAGTTAGCCTTCCTAATAAATGGTTTTGGAAAATTGGGTCTCAACATGCCAAAGATTAAAACTAGATTCTTTTTTTTTTTCACTATACACTAATCCAAAATAAAACTGGATTAAAGGTCTAAATGTTAAAATAGAAACTAAACTTCCTGAAAAAAGAAGCTAGTAGAACTCTTGAAGACAGTGATGTGGGAAAAGACTTCCTGAATTTCCTCAGTCTCATATGCACAAAGGGACTTCCCTTTTCTGAGAAGCTTCACCCAGCAAAAGAAACTACCACAGTGAAGAGACAATGCATCATGTGGGAAAAAATTTTACCAGCTGTTCCTCAGATAAAGGTCAATTATATAAAGAATTTAGAAATGAAACGCATAAATATACTATATAAAGAACTTTTAAAAGTCAGCTCCCCAAATTTAAAGACCTAATTCGGTAATGTGCACCTGAAATGAACAGACTTATCTATGGTCATACCACCCTGAATGCATCCGATCTCATCTGAAATGAACAGACTTTTCTCAGATGAAAAAAGGGAAATAGTAAAAAAAAAATATGACAAAATGTTCAGCATCACTGGTCATCTGAGAAATGCAAATGAAAACAATGCTGAGATTCCACTTCACCCCAGAAAGAATGACAGCTCTGAAGCTTATCAACTGAGAACAAATGCTGGCAGAATTATTGGGGGGGCGGCCAGAGGAACTCTTTTCCACTATTGTTGGGAGTGTAGAAATCAGTATAGTACAGTACTACTGAATCATAAAGAATGACAAACTTCAGATAGTTATAGCTAGTGGATGCAAATTGAGGTCATAATCCTAAGTGAAATCAATAGGACACACATGTGTAAATAGCAAATAATTATTCTAGGTAAGAAACTGAAAGTGTACATGAGAACCATAATGTATAACAGATATTTTGAAATTGGAAGAAAATATTCAAAGGAAGAGGGGAACTAGGGAGGGGAAAGAAAGAGGTAAATAAAAAATATGAAAAAAGAAGAGGAATAAAGGGAACAAAATCTTTGTTACTGAGGAGGAGTGAAAATATTGATGTTAGGGCAGGGAAATGGGGAAAAAAATAAGAAGAAAGATGTGTCATGTACAGGTACAAGATCCCAGTGATGGATGCCATTATATTCTATACTTTAAAATCTATCAATAAATTTAAAATTTTTAAAAATGGATGAGGTACCTTTTCATAACATCTGTGACAGTTTATCATGACTGTCAACTTGACTTGTAGCTCAGTAAAACAGAATACAGGTTGTGTCTGGTAGGTCACAGAGATGTGACCTTGGAACGTATATTGATCCACAGTGCCTCCCTCGCTTGTGGTCCTCCCCTGACCTTTTCTTTCATAAGAATAGTGAACATCATTGTTTCACCATGCTGTTCTACCCTGGTTTTTCAGCCTTGGAGCTAGTAAGCCATGAAGTGAACTTCTGAAATTGTGAACCAAATTAAATCTCTTGTCCTTCAAATTGCAAGTATTGGCACTGTGTTCTAATGACAGGAAACCTGAACAGTACACAATTTTTATATATCACCACTGTTAAACTCTAAAATAATTATATGTTGCCTCACCAAACTAATGATTGAGGTTAAAGAATCCTAAAAGGCAAAAATCTATGTTTTTATATAAAACACATATCAAAGTGCATATCCTTGCACACAGGAAGGTTTCCATAATGGCCAAATGATTATAGGTATTAAGCATTCAAAGATTTATTTATTGAACTGAAATCAAGTTCTATAGAGATTCAACATAATTTTATAATATTGTATACATCTAAGAAGAAAAATACTTAGTTTCAGCCCATTATGAGTAAAGCTGTTTTAAATTAGTACACTTTATGAGCAGAAATAAACACCTCAGTTGACCACTAACTTCTAGGATAAGTTTATAAAAATAAGAAATTTCCCCATTGGTTACTGAATCCAGGCCCACCCACCCCAGACAGAGGAGTCGTGCCAAGCAATGAGGAAGTACACCTGCCACTGCAGGCTATGTTAGCAACATGCTGCTGCCAAATGCTCACCGCCCACCAGACCTCCATACCTCTGCCACCCCGAAGCATCCCCACTACTCAAACACCATACCCCATATCCTGTCTGCCACACTAAAAAAACACCCACTGGAAGAGTGAAGAAAACCTGTGGACTACATCCATTGTAGAGTTCATGGAACCAACACCCCTTACAAGACCCCTACTTACTTCAGGGGAAGGGTGGCTTGTCGGCTTGTACCTACAGTAGAACCTTGCAAAGTTCAAGTCCAAAGGTGGTCAAGGAGCTCAACTCAAGTGTTGTAGCTAGAACCTAGCCTGAATCACAGTGGACTTGACCTGTCTCCCTGGAACTAGGCAACTCTGATCTATATGCTCTGGCCCACACTGTTTTCAGGGGACAGCAGGGTCACACTTTGAAGGGTCCTCTTGAATACTGTTTTTGGTTCTAGTTTTTTGTTTGTCTGTTTTGTTTTCTACTTTCTGCTCTTTCCTTTATTTTTCATTTTTATATTCTCTTCTTGATTAGTCTGTCTATTTTCAGGTCTTTTCTTCTCTCAACTGTTCATATTTTTTTACAGGAGATTAAAAACAGTTTCCTGTTTGCCTATTCCTAATGGGTCCCTCTATTCTTCATCTTCTTTTTTCCCCCTGTCTGGATCAGTTCCTTGAAATTTGTATTTTGGTCCTCCCTACTCTCCCTTTCTTTTGTGTATGATAGGAGGGTGAATTCAGTTTCTGGTTGTCCTGCTGCTGTTAGTCTGTTCTGTTTTGTATTTTTCCTTTTTATTTCTTTTGCCCTCCAGCCTCTATCAGTTTCACAGAGTTTGTGAGATCTTTATATGTGCTCTAACCCTATCTCTAATCTTTCATTTTCCTTTTATCTCTCTTTCCCCAAACTCCTTCTAAGCTTTATTCCCAAAGGATGACACCTTTATATCAATGGGCTTGTATACTATAAACAGATTTCTGGTTTTGGCATGTGGTCTTAGATCTAGCTTATGAAGTTGAAAATATCAGAGTAGTGGCTACCACAATTTGTCATTTATGTGCTGTGTTTCATACTCTTAATGATACTGATTATCTTACTCTGACCAACATGATGTGATAGTTCTCTTTAAGTACCTTTCATGCCATAGAAGTGAGATTGCTTAATGGCCATTACAGATCAGAGGAGGATGACCCATGAAGTAGCCATCTCCTATAAGTTATAAATATTAGGAAGAAAGGTACTTGCAATAACCATTATAAACACAGCAACCTAGGAATAAAACCAAAAACATCAGCAACAACAAAAAATAGAAATGAGAATACAATTAAACAGGTCTTGAACCCAGATCTTCAGATCATCACCAAAGGGAAATCTGGGGAACAATGAGATAGAACAACCTAAAACTCTACCACTAGGACTCCTTGAGCTGGAAACAAGAGAGGATCTAGTAAAAGTGAAATCAGAAATAATTTCTTTGATAACAACATTGATAGTTTCCATAGTAAAAAATATGATTAATAGCACAAAAAAAGAAAAATGTAATATGATAAAATCTCAGTTTATGAAAGTAATGGAATCCATTAAGAAGCTTCAAACAGATTTTCAGGATATTAAAAACTCCGACGGGGCCGGGGAGTTAGCTCAGTAGTTCCAGTGCCTGTCTTGCAAGTGCAAGGATCCGGGTTTGATCCCCGGTAACCACCTACCATACTGGGCGTGGAGACTCATGCCCAGCAGCAACCAGTACCACATACCACAGTGCTGGGCGTGGTGGCTCACATCTGTAATCCCAGCACTCAAGAGGCAGAGGCAGGAGATTGCTAATGTGAGTTGGAGGCTGAGCTCAGGGCCAGCCTGAACCACAAAACGAGACCCTGTCTCAAAAAAAAAAAAAAAAAAAAAAAACAAACAAACAAAAAACTCCGATGAAGATTTTTGGAGTAGAACGAACTCATGTGAAGACCACAATATCAGACAGAGAAGATAGGATTGCTTCCAGTGACCATGAAAGGAATGATTTCTTGAAAATAGCAAAGGACCATCAGAAATCAATCCAGTAAATGCTAAATGATATAAAAGAGAAGAAAATTTAAAAATCAACAAAGCTTATGTATATAAGGGGTGGGAGTTGGGGGGGGGTGGGCAGGGAATGGAAAAAATGAGAAGTCCGGTTTTGTACTGATACAAATTCTCAATATTGATTGTGATCATAATGTATATATAAAATGCACCAAAAAAAAAAAAAAACCAAACAATAAAAAAGAGAAAAATAATAGAAGACTGATTGGAGTTGATGAAGAAATAGGAGATATTGTGAAAAACATTTTTTAAAAACTATTCAAAGAAGTAATGGCAGAAAACATCAGAAGAAAGGGAAAAGAATTTGACATAAAGTGAAGCATGTAGGACTCCAACTAGCTATGATCAAAAAGATCCAAATCTAGGCATATAATATTCAAGATTCCAGAAACCCAACAGAAGAACAAAATATTGAAAGCAATTAAAGAAACTAATCACATACCAAGGAAAGCCTATCAGAATCACAGATTTCAACACAAACATTCGATCAAAGAGATCCTGGAGTGAAGTATTTCAAGCCCTAAAAGAAAACAACCTCCAATCTTGATTGATATGTCCTGCAAAACTATCTTTCAATATCAATGCAGAAATAAGATACTTCAATGCCTGAACACCTGAGAAAATTTGATATTATCAAACCTGCATTCCAAAAAATTCTATACACTATCCTAGAAAATAAACAAAATTAATGTCACAGTCCCATGAGACTCAGCAGAAGGAAATCCTTTGTCAAGGCAAGAAAATAAATGGAAAGGGGAGAAAAAAGAATAAAAGAGCTAACAACAAGAAAGCATCATGAGCAGCACTGGTTATAATCATTAATGTAAATGGCTTGAGTGCACCAATTAAAAGAAATGGATATTAGAATGGATTAAAAAGCAAGATCTAACAATATACTACATTCAGGAAACAAACTTAATTCAGAAAGAAATCCATAGCAGAAAGTTAAAAAATGGACTGAGGATTTAACTCAGTGGTTCCGGTGCCTGCCTTTCAAGTGCAAGGGCCTGGGTTCGATCCCTGGTAACCACATAAAACAATGCCAGGCATAGTGGCTCATATCCACAGCAATCAGTACCACATACAATGCCAGGCCTGGTAGCTCACACCTGTAATCCCAGCACTTGGGAGGCAGAGGTGGGAGGATTGCTGTGAGTTCAAGGCTGAGCTCAGTACTAGCTTGAACTACAAAAGCGAGACCCTGTCTCAAAAAATAAAAAATAAAAAACAAAACAAACAAAAACAAATGAAAAAACATTCTCTATAGGACAGCAAACTGCAAAAAGGCAGGAGTGGCTATATTATTTGCAGACAAAGTAGATTTCCAACCAAAACTAATTAAGATAGGAAAAAGGAGGATATTACATCTTCCAACAGGGGACAATCCAAAAGGAAGAGGTGATATTCTTAAATATATATATGCACACATGTTAGTGCACCAATATATAAAACAAATATCAGTGGACAGGATTATTGAATCTGAAAATTATCTAGGGCATTTGATCTGCAACTTTCTATTAAATAAAGCTTTGACTTATTAGCAGTGCTTCAAGATTTTACATCATCCAGTCTGAATGTTAAAATCATATTGCTCTTGAAAACAACTAAGTTCACCATTACTTTTTACTTCTTCCATGGCTGGGAAACACTAATGCCTCTCTAATTTACTGACTGACATTTGCATCTATGGTTTCAAGTGTAGTACAGTGTGATCTACTTTCCTTTCTGTGATTTATAATTTAAATCAAAGTTTTACTTTTAATTTTCAAATATTGTGTCAATTTTGAAAATTATAACTTCAAATTTCAATGGACAGTGGAATTTATTTTGCCAACTTGCACATTTAGAATGTTTAAATTAATATATTCATAAGCATAAAATAATGACCTTCACATATAGACACAATATGAAACCGAGTCTGATCATTTTAATGAAGTTTTTAAAATTCTTTTCAGACATAAACAAAATATAAGTTCACAGTTGAGTGATCATGTGACTCAAGGAAAATTTCTGGCAGAGTGAAATATCTTCAAATGAAAGTGTTTTCAACTTTCATCAGTGAAAAATCCCCGATGTTATGCTGTTATTATGTAATATTTGTAGTGTGTTCTATATTACTAGGAAATTACCTTTATTTGAAAAAGTAATGGTTATATAATTTTAAGAAATTATAATCAAGTAAAAATGTAGTGTAGTGAAGAACAAAGGGATTACATAAAAACAGATATGTAAATGCACCAACTTCCCACATGGAATGTAATTATTATATAGTATAATATATCTAAATTAAAATAAATTATCTTTTCTCAGCTTATGTTAGCAAACCAAGCCTGAATGCTCAGATCTGACTTTCATGCAGCTCAACAGAGAACAGATCAAAACATTTTATGATACTTTCACTGAGGTTTTAACATCATTTGAAATATAAACATAGAACTAACTGAGATCTACCAATATTATAATTGCATGTCCACAATTAGATATTTTTCTCACTCTACTAGAAGATAGATTCATTAGAGGAAAGAACAGAGTCATGAAAAGAGAGGTTAAATTCTGACTCTATAATCTTCTGATACTTAACTTTTAAATTTTTTCTACTCATCAGAATGAAAGTAATGCTTCCTTTGAAAAGAACAGCTTCACCAGTTCTGTCTTGTGAGCTACGAAGCTGGTAATAAACACATGATGGTGAATTTAATTTACTATGTTTGTTGTAAAATAGCAATGTCTTAATTAAATATTTTAATGGTGAAGTCATAAGTACTTCATAAGCTTATTTGACTGAAAAGGCTATAGGACAACAGTACTTTGAAAGTAATATTTGTACCATGTGAATCCTTGATGATTAGACTTTTAGACTATGTTCAATGGTACACAAAAACATAATTATGTATACATTTTCCCAGGAATATGAAATCCTCTTTATATTTTATCAGTATAGTTTGTGGGCAATATAAATGTTCTGCCTTTAACAAAATTCAGCCTTCATTCACCTTCTGTAATTCTCCTGGCACAAAACAATTATCAGCAGCACAACTTAATTGATTTAAAGTTTCATAATCCAAGAGAAAAAGTGGAATAGCAGGAGAGTATTTCATGTTGATGAATAAAAGGTAAAACAGTATCAGATATTTATGGAAAATAAATATCAAGAGGAAATCCAGACATCCATTTCCTAGGTAGACAAGAATATATTGATAATATTTTATTCCAATGTCTTTTCTTTCTTCACCCTAAATAAATGATGCAGAGATAAATGTTAGGTCTTAAACATATTGTTGCTAGAGAAATTTTCTAAGCAGACCTTAACATGTTGTGATAGCCTACCATAAATATGCCCAAACTTCTAGTCGCATTTTAAATTCCAGTAAAATGGCAGGTGAATGTACTTTAATAAAACACATATCTATTTAATAGAGTGTAAAATAATGTTTTCACAGGAAATGTGCTGACAGGATTTATGATATAGTCCATTACCTTGCAATTACTACATGTAAATCCATGAGTTAGCTTATATATAATATTGAGCTAGAAACTGCCTCAGTATATTCCAAAGTTTTTGTTAATTTTTAGTAACTAATGAACATGTACAACATTTATTTATCAAGATAAAGAGCAAAGGTGTAAGTTTTCTTGCAGAGAAAGGCAACTGGTCCAGATTTGCAGCTAGTCTGAAAGCCAAAGGAAAGATTAACTTACCACACCTCAAACCCAAACCTATAATGACAGTGCTTCTGAGAAGTTCTGATCAAAGTAATGGAAAATAGAGCTTAAGACATAACTCAGTTGAGTAGCACCTAACCTGTGAAAGGCCCTAGGTTGCATTCTAGCACTGAAAAATGAAAGAATAGCAGGAGTTAGATTTCACTTCTCAACTGGAACTAGTTATTAATGCTGTCTCTGGTGCAATACTAGACTACAAAGGATATTCCCAGTGTAATACTGAAAACCCCGTATCCCTGAAATCTATTCAGTTATAGGTACACTGATAACTAGCCAGTGGAATTCAGGAGGATTAGGGAAAGGATGTAGAAATTACATCTATGATGACCTGGGATAAGGCCATAGGTTCAAAGATGACAACAGAGGCCATGTTAATTAGTTCCTAGCATGCCAGGCCAAGTTCTGCATATTTGTATGAGAAAAGGGAAATTTTTTTATAATAGAGATGGATGGAGAGCTGAAGAAAAACAGAGTTGAAGCAAGATAGGAATATAAAATAACCTAAAAAATAAAGGCAATCAACAATACTATAAACTGTATAAAATAAATAAATGAAAAAGAATAAAGACAAGTAAGTTGAAGAGTGAGTTGAGATTAGTGTCACAGCAAAATAAGAAAATATAGGTTATATATGATTCATACTTACTCAGTCTAAGAACTAGAAACATGGACAGTCAAAGGCAAAGGAACATGCACTTTCAAAAGTTGTCAGGTGAATTCTGACAGAGTAAAAATTCCTAAAGGATCCCGCCTTCAGCCTCGTCCACCTGGGCAGCTGGGCTTGCTGTCAGCTCACTCAAGTCCTCGGTTCTCTAGATTATTAGGGTAGCAAGGTAAACGTGGGGTATTAGTCCAAGTAAAAGTGATGCATGTGGTTCCCAGTGATCTATCTGGGTACAGGAAGGAATGATGGGAATAAGAGCCATCATGCACTGTATAAATAGCATTGGATAAAAAGGAAAAGTAAGACAAAGGAAAAGAGTATATGGAGATAAAATGCTCAAATTGTTCTAATTATCCCAACACCTTACTTTTACTATAGCATAGAACTTGACAGTGTTAATAATACTATAATAATGTTACTGATACCATATTCATACATTGGTGTCATTCTAGCACTTACTTCCACCAAGTACTGTACCTTAATTGATGTACAGATAACTTTATAGTTGTAATCCTACAGCATGGATGCAGGTATGGAAATATATGTGTGTAAGTGTCCAGCAGAAATACTTGAGTGGATGCATAAATGAATTAAAACTTTAGAATTTTATATTTAAAATCAATTTGATTTTCATAAACAATTCAAAAATTTTGATTCTCATTTTTAAAAGCACAAGTACATGTAGTTCCTATAAGATATAATCTATACTCAATTTGTTATAATTGAGACACTTTTTTAAAGCATCTGTAAGGCTTCATCATGACCATTGTCTCTTCCAAAATGGCAAAATGTAGACAGAATGATTCACTTAAAACTACTCATCAAATAAAGCAGTTTCTTTATTTTAGTTATTTATTTAGTTATTTAGTTTCTTATTTTTAGTTTCTAACAGAAACTAAAGCAATAGAGCTGGGTACATCTAATGAAATAAAGAGTTCTAATAGATAAAAAAAGTTGTAACAACTTCAATGATTTTTTCATAAGCACCTGCTGTGTTACAGTGCTGAGAAAGGCATTATGGAACTAAAGAAGTAGCAACCAATTAAATTTTATAACACCTGTGAGCCAGTGAGTGGCGAAACTTGGCTGCCTCAGGTTGACAAATGTTGTCATTTACCTGAATTCTACTTTTTCACCTTTCCTGTACTCTTCCACAAGCCAGTAAGTTTGATCCTGGAAAGAAGGATCAGAATCTAGGGGCACTGGGTGTGGATGGTTGCTCCTGAGCTTTACTTCTGTGTGGTCTCAAAGAAACTGAGATATAAATTAGTATAGTGTTATGCTTCCCCTTGCTATTTTCAAACTAGGTATGGCCATGTAGCTTGTTTGAGCTCATAAATATTACATGAACAAAAATAACTTACATTATTTCTGAGAAGAAGTTTTAAGAATTGGTAAATGATTCACCACCTTCTCTCTTTTCCACTGACATAGCCTGACATAGCCTGACATAGCCTCTAGCAACATTCCAGATAAGATTTCCTCTTGTAATTGGGTCCAGGCTTGAAGATAACATGGAGCAAAGAGCTAAAAATCAATATGTTGCAAAAGCAAAAAATATATTTTTTTACATTAAACCATAAACTCTGAAATTTGTGTTTTCACACCTCATCCACCTTAGCTAAAATAGAAGCACTGTGATGAAGAGCACATCCGTGTAAATCCTGCTCTCTGCTGATCACAGATTCACCTTTAAGGCACTTGTTTATCCACAATTTTGTATGATTCAATCATTACCTTTTCTGTATCAACTTCCTCATGCTAGTAAAATAGGGATTATGATAGTATCTAATAATAAAATATCATAGTAACCTGTGAAATAGTCTGACCAGTACATAGTATTTACTATACACTAGGAGCTAATAGAGACTGAGGAGAAAATATCTCTGATATTGAAGGACTTAAAATGCAGAAGGAGAGATAAATTAAAATGTTGTAACTTGTAATGATAGTAGAGGAAGGAAAGTTCAAGCAAAATAATGTGGAATTTTATGGAAGAGTATTATTTTTTGTATAGGAAGCATAATATGTGATGGATAACGTGGTATTTCCACTGAACTTTTAAAAATGAAGATTGAAAGGTAAAGATGAGAGGGACTAGGGTTGGGCTGGTGGTGACCATTTCAGATGATGAATGCCATCCTCTAACTAACGTGTGTCTGCACAACAATATTTCTAGCAGAGAATATGGACATGGCTTTGTTCTATGCGATGCTCTGTCTGCATGTCAGATTTGTTCTTCTGATGAGGTCAAGGCCAGGCCAAGGGCTACATCTCACATTTTTTTTTCTTTTCTTTTTTTTTTTTAGGTTTTTTGAGACAGGGTCTCACTTTGAAGTTCAGGCTGGCCCTGAGCTCAGCCTCCAACTCACATCACAGCAATCCTCCTGCCTCTGCCTCCCGAGCTCTGGGATTACAGGCGTGAACCACCACGCCTTGCACTGTGGTATGTGGTTTCCAGGGATCGAATCCAGGCCCTTGCACTTGCAAGACAGGTGCCAGAACCACTGAGCTAAACCCCCAGCCCTACATTTCACTTTTAAAAGTATAAAATCTCCTAAGATAGTCAAATTGAAAGGAGACTATGTCGGAGAATACAAGCATAAAATTCTCTTTTTCCTCTCCTCCTCCTCCTCATCCTCCTCCTCCTCCTTCTTCTTCTTCATTAAAGCTAACAGGAGCTTTTTGGAAGTTTCACACTTTGGAAGTTTCACACTTTGGAAGTTTCAGGAAGTTTCACCTTCCTGAGTTTAATTCCTGAGCACACACCCTGTTGCCATAGGCATGTAACTGCTATAATTCCATGTAGAATCTGAATCTTTGAAAAGGGCTCAATTCAAAGTCTTGTAACATCTGTGCAAGTATGTGATTGAACACCAATTTGGAGGAAATCAAATTTATAGATTTAAACCAATCTCAGGACATTAAAAGTCCAATTCACCATTTAATATTAGGAATACTTTCTTTCTGGAGTTCCCATCATTTTTTCAAATAAGCAGATTTATTTTCACCTACAAATAGGTCACCCTTTAAGGGGCGTGTCAAGATTTGGGCTGCACAGTGTTAGAGACACCTTTTAATAACAGTTGCCCTAGAAACAAGGAGAAAAGTAAGCCAGGAGAATATCAAGGACAGAATATGAGACCAAAAGAGAAAAAAAAAAGAATTAAGTACCTGTTGTTTTCAGAGCTAGCTAAACTGTAAGAATCAGGAATCAGTGGAAATACATTTAGAGTATAATCTAAAATCCCTATTGTGCAGCATGGGTTTGAAACTGCTTGTACTGAATTACATGTGCAAACTCTTTCAAAGTAGCAGTATGGTTTGCCTCTCATGATGTCCCTGGCAGCCCACCTACAACTTTCCAAGCAGTAAATGTTTGCTACACGCTTATGTACACAAGCATGTGGATAGGCACAGTTGCCTATACAAAACAAAACTGTAGGAGCAAAAGGTTTTTAACAGGTTTTTATGCTTGTGTTTACAGCCAGAAAAGGTGGGAATTTGAAGATGCTCAAATCAAGGCTCATTCATAATCTGGCCAGATCTAAAGCAAATCCTGAAGTTTGGTTTCTTAGGTAATTATGACTAGAACAAATATCAAATGGATGCATATACTCATCAGAGTTATTTTATGTCATTACATCTGTATATTCTGAAATCTGGATTTTTTCCCATGGTAGAAAACATGCAGAGACTTCTTATCATTTCTAACAAGAATATAAAATAACAGAAAATCCTGATGATAGCTTCTCCAATTTTCCCTATTCTTTGGCACCAAAGGAATTAGTTTTGCGCTTAGCCTGTTTTTACTTCCTTGGGGTTAGGGATGGTGATGCAATGATACTCCCTTTATTAACACCCTAACTGGCATGTGTTCCAAACACATTTCTATTTTGCTGTCTTTGAAGAAAGTGAAAGACATTGAGAAGAAAAAGCTTTGAAAACATGGCTTTAAAAAGAAAGGCTTTTGGTGCAGATTTAATCATTTTAATAATCAATGTATTTCCCTTCTGCTGACTGCCCTGGAAAGAAATAAAATCAAGAAACATAAAAACAAAACCACTGATTAGCTCTCCCCGGCCCTCAGCCCCCACTGCTGTTCACTTGGTAGAACCACCATCACTACACACAGCTCTGAATCCCTTTCATTAGAATGTACAGCCTCTCCTGGTGGGCAGTCTGCTTTCTCCACAGGCCTGTCACATTGTGCTGACATTAGAGAAGTGATTACAAACTTCTCAACAGTGATTTATATTACAGATATAGGTCAAGGCTGCAGCCCTCAAATGATATAACAGAAAACAGTAATGTAATGCCTAACTGAACATTACTAATTGTTCTGATACTAATTGTTCACAAGTTAAAGGTATTTCTATCATCCTTATACAATGTACCTCTTTTCTGAAGTGGGTGATCTGTGATAACATAGGTGAGGCTAGAGTAAAAATACCCTTGTACTGTCCAGCTCATTTGCTTCACTGTAACACCACCAAGAGAAACACTGAGGAGATAAACCAATCTAACCCCCTTCAAAGAATCAGCTAAAATTGGACAATTAATAAGAGGTTACATCACAAATGTCTAGACTAGGCCCCAGTTATGAGAACCAATACTATAAGGGCACCAGTGGAATCTGTGAGTAGCAGCAGCAAATTGGCCTAACACTTCCTATGTGTCGCCATTTTTCTGGCCATCTCACAGAGCAGGAAGTTGGGGCGAAAAAGCTAAGTTCAGATGGGCAAAATTCCCACCACTAATAACTGGTGGAACCAGCACTGGAATCCTGCTGGCCTAATTAACTACCATCTCTGGCTTCTCAGGCAAAATTAGCAAAGAAATTTCTGCTGAATACCAACACTGTGTGATTTCAAAGATGTTTCTTCCTCATCCAGCTAGCAACAGGCAGAGTAATCTTCTATCCTGGAGTGGCTGGTTGAAAATGGCTAACAGAAAGAAAGAAAACAAACCCCTAACCAATATGATTAGAAGGGAAAATATGAAGTCACAACTGATAGCACCAAACCCCAGAAAATTACAAGAAACTATTTGATAATTTATTCCAATCAACTGGCGAACATAGAGGAAATGGAGAAATTCCTATACACATACAAATTATCAAAAGTCAACCCAGAATATATTTTTAAAAACTCTGAATAGACCAGCAACAGACAATGAAATAGAAGCAGTGAGAAAGAAGAAAAAAGATTTACCAATAAAGAAAGGCCCAGGACATGATGGATCTCTTGCAGAATCCACTAGATCATCTGGAATGATCTCATGCCAATACTCTTCATACTCTTCCATTAGATTGGAATGAAAAGAACACTGCAAAACTCATCCCAATACTCCTGGAAGGTAGCATCACCATGTGTGACAGTTCACAGATTGTGTCAAAGTGAATAAAAAACACCCAACTGAACTGGATCAGCAGAGTTCTGAAGGAACCGCGCTGAAGTGATTTACTGAAGACAGAAGACCCATCCTAGGGCAGTTTGTCACCTGAATGGTATGAAGGGGAAACAATGAAGGAAAATAGTTTCTGTTTCCTCAGAGGAGCCCTTGTCTTCATCTTTATATTAGGTGTCATCCCTTGGTTTCCATCACAGACCCTTCATCCTCCAGCTCAGGCCCATTGGCCTCCTCATATGGATTCACGTGGACGCTACAGTGAGCTCCAGTCTTCAGCTGCATTCTTCAGATCTCTAGAGTGCAGAGAGCCCTTCTATACTCTTCTACACCTGATTCCATAGGCAGCCACTGTAAACCAGTCTTGAAAATTCTTATACATATGTGCATCTTGCCTTAAGTCTGTTTCTCTAATCACTACTGACTGATAAACTATGGTGCCAAAACTGGGTGAGGATTTAACTAAAATAAAACTGTAAGGTAATCTCCTTAATAACAGAGATGGAAATATCCTCAACAAGAAATTGGAAAATAGAATGCAGCAAATAATGACCAAGTTGGCTTCATCTTAGAAATGCCAGATATTTCAACAAACATCAGTCGATAAATGTAACACATTACAAAAAGCGGAATGACAAGAATCATGTGATTATATCAATAGACATAGAAAGAGCTTTTGACAATCAATATTTGACATCCATTCATGATACAAATAAAAAACACTAATAAAAATTGCTGTGATCCAGGCTTTGTGGTGGCTTATGCCTATAATCTCAGCACTCTAGAGCCCAAGGCAGGAGGATTTCTGTGAATCTGAGGCCAGCCTGGGCGACATAGTACGTTCATGACTAGACTGAATGAACTATGCATCCAGGTTCTCAAAAACTCAAATGGACATGTTTTAATAAATGGTCTGAAAGAATTTATCTCAAACTAATAAAACCAATTTATGACAAATGTGAAAGAATAGCATAGTAAATGGAGAAAAAACTAAGAGCATTTCTTCTAAAATGAGGAATGAAACAACTATATCCACCCTCGGCATGCCTACTCAATGTAGTACTGGAAAACTGAGTCAGAACATTCAGATAAGAGGAAAGAAAAGATACAGGAAAGAAAGAAATCAAACTATCCTTATTCATAAATGACATTATTCTTCACATAGCAACCCCAGAATTTCAAAACTTAAAGACTCACAGAAGTGAAATCAATAGTATTTCTAGAAACCACTAATGAACCTACTGAGAAAGAAATGGAAATATGATAAACATATACTAATAAAAATTATTTTAAAGAAGAAATGTAAAACAATTCCATTCACAGCAGCTTCAAAAAACTGAACATCTAGAAATTAAAGAATGTAAAAATCTATATAATGAAATTCATATTGCTCTTTAAAAAGTGAGTGAAGAGCTATCAGGAAATGGAAGGACATACCCTATTCCATGATGGGAAGAATCAGTACTGTCCGTGCGGCCATATTACCAAACATGATATACAGATTTAGTGTAATCCCAATCAAATTATCAAAAGCACTCCTCACTGAACTAGAAAAAAACAGGTAAAATGAACCTGGAACCAGAAGAGAAGAAGAATAGCAAAAGAAATCCTGAGCAACAAAAGCAAAGCAGGAGGCATCACAACTCCAGACTGCAAATTGTATTACAAGCTACAGTCATGAAAACAAAATGGCATTAGCATAAAGACAGGTTGATAAATACAGTAGAACAATTCCAGTCACTTTCGGCCATCTGATCTTTGACAAAGAAGCCAAAAACTTATGCTAGAGAAAAGATAGCATCATAAACAAATGGTGCTAGGAAAACCAGTTAACTACACGGAGGGGTAAATCTAGATTCATAACTCTCAATTTGTGTTAAAACCAAATCAAAATAAATCAGACTTATATATACAAACAGAAGCTCTAAATCTGCTGGAATAAAAGTTGGTGAAACTTTTGAAAACACAGGCATAGGCAGAGCATTTTAATTGCACAAGAAATAACATCAACAATCAAGCAGATTTATATCACATTAAAAAGGTTTTGCACGGTAAAAAAAAAATCAACAGAGTTCATAGTCAACATACAAAATAGGAAAAACATTTGCTAGCTACTCTTTAGACGGAGGATTAACGTGTAGAATACATAAAGAAGTAAAAAAAAATTAGACTCTCACAATAAAAGACAATAACAATGGGCAACTGAAATTACTATACATCTTCAAAACAAAAAATGCAGATGGCTAATGCCACAAAAAAAGTGCCTGGCATCTTTGACCAACAGGGAAAAACAAATAAACAAACAGAAAAACTGACATTTCATTTTTCTCCAGAAAAAATGACTGCACTGGCCAGGGAAGTGGCATATCTATAATTCTATATATTGCACTCAGGATGTTGAGACAGGAGAATCTCCACAGGGAGCCTGGGCTACAGAGTGACTTCAAGGTTGTCCTGAACTACATAGTGAGACTCTGGAAATCAGTACAGAGATTCCTCAAAAAACTAAAACTAGAAATTTCTTTCCACTTACCTCTTTCCCTTCTTAGCATTCTCTCAAAAGAGTTAAAACACCTTATTACAGTGATACATGCATACCTATGTATCAGCAACACAATGCAAAATAGCTATGAAAACACCCATATGTTCATCAACAGATGAACACATGAAGAAAATATAATATTTATACACAATGGACTATTGCTCTACCATAAAGATAAATATGATCATTGACAGGAAAGTAGATGCAACTTATGACCACAGTGTTAAGTGACATAAATCAAATACACAAGCTTAGATATGGTATGGTTTTTTTCTTATATGAAAAACATAATATAATAAGAGAAACGTTACAATTGCCTGTATTTTGCACATCCTGACTAAAAGTGCTGAAATTTTAGATTTTCAGGAAACTCCTCTGCCTGCAGCAAACCAGGACAACTAGTCATCTTATTGCTAAGTGAAAACATCAAAAGTAGAAAATAAAGAGATTCTTGAAGTAAAAGAAAAAGATTTGTTGCTCATATTTAGAAACAAATTCAATTCCATGCTTACAAAGCTAGCTGAATGGCCTGAGAGAAATGATATGCTAGAAATACAAGTAATTATAATCTTCACAGCACTCCAGAGTAGGCACAGTTGAAGATGACAGCTGCACTCAATTAAACATAACTGTTAAAACCACAGGGCTAATTAATCAACAAAGTAACCCACTCGACTTTTAGATGGTCAGTGGAGAAATACTTCACCCTCTCCTGCCTCTTACCAGCAAGATTAACATGAGCTAACCTGGAACAGAACATCCAAGTGTCTGATACATAATTTACTGCCTCGCAAACATAGCAGAGGGAGGGTAGGAGACAATTCAGGACTCAGCCGAGGCTTCTCACTACTTCAGTTCACCAAAGGTAGAACACATAATGCGGTGTCCTGCTACTGCCTATCAAACAAGTTACTCACAGTTACATAAGAATAGTAACTATGTATGTCATTATGCTGAATGATAAACTCAAATCATTACAATGCATTATTTAAAAAATGTATCATTTGCTAGAGCTGCTTTAAATTCATTTAACATTTCTCTCTTTGCAGTCATCTAAATGTACCAGGCGTAGTTCTCCTGTCCCTTTCCTCTGTTAAGCTATTTGTATGAACTCTGTTTAAGTTCTGGTGAGTTGAAGACATTCACTCAGTATATCTTCTTGAACATTTTTTGCACATTTATACTTATTTTCTTAATTTAAAAGTATTGAACCAAAATGCTTTTTGAAATGGGGCAAAGGGGAAAATTTTGTTTATTATTTTACTACTCAAAATTTTGCTAATTTCAGCTTGGTATGTGTCCTCCTGTATATTTTCTAGAGATACTAAAATAATGTTTGGTTTTACATATATACATTAATTTTCCAACAGGACTAGCTTTTTATTTCGGTATGCAGATCTATCCAGTGATATGGCAGAGGGGTAGTGAAGATTGAAACAAGGCCTTCACAATGAATTACATACCAAGCTCTTGATTTTAAGAAAAGAGAGTCTCACTAAGGTGCCCAGACTAGGCTTAAACTTGTGATCCTCCTGCTTCAGTCTCACAGGATGCACTGGAATGTTTTAATTGCATCATACTCCAGAGTACACAACTAATTTTGAGCTCTTTATTGATTGAAAGAGTGGTTATTTCCAATTTATTACTAACACTAAAATTTCCAATAATTGAAGGTGAATTATGATTTCTTTAGTCTTGGGTTCTGGGACAGGTGGACAAAGATTGTTCCTTTAATATCTGTACAGTATAGAAATGTTGATCTAGTCACAATGTCTTGCCAAGTCTGATTTTTCAGTGGGTTTAACTAAGTGGTCCTGGATTTTGCTTTGCAAAGGCCAATATAAAAGAGAATAAACAAACATTTTGTCACAAAGAGAAATATTAATAATGCCCCTGGACCAACGCCTGTCTAATTATAACTCATGTATCAAATTTAAATTTATCTCTATTTTTCCCCAAACCCCAGATTCATAGCACATACTCATATTTTTATATCAAAATGTCAGAACATACTGACATCTGGCTTCCAAAATATTATACATGGAGGAATTTTGTAAAAAAAATTGCTATTTTTGAAATGAAAACAATTTTTGCAAGTCTGCATTTTACCACTCTGCTGGTTGAACAATAAAAAAACAATGTAAACTTGGAAAAAGGGGCAAATGCTTAAAACAGCAAACCTACAAAAATCCCCAAATGATAATAAAACCCCAGAAAGTGATTAGATAACAAGCTGTAGAAGTGTTGAACACAGAAAAGACCGTCTCTCTCCCAGTTAGGCCTTATCCTTCAGGCATTTACAATGCCCAGATCACACATTTGGCAATAAATATATATGATGCTGGCCTGCAGAACACAGATACAGAAAACTAAATCCCATGAGACAGTGCACAGCTATTTAATATTTTAAAAGGTTATTTTCTTGACAAGCATGCTTAAGCTACTCCTGCTAAGATTCATAGTCATTTTTCTCTGCTAAAGTTTTATCAGTCTAAGAAAAATCTTCCAACAGCAGTAGACAATGTGTTCATATACAGTTATGAATGGCACAAAATGCACTTCTCTGCTTCTGCAGTGCATTGAATGAGCATTTTTTCCTCTGACATTAGCTTGTTCACCAGGTGTTTTAGTTTATGCAAACGTGTTTGCTGAGTCTGACTCGACATAGCAGATGCCAACCACTAATCTGCTGTTTGGGATTTAGATGCTTCACTGGATTTTTTTTTTTTTTTTTTACCTTTTCAAAGTTTAGAAACAACGAATAATTATTACCCACTTTTACCAATTTAGAAAAGTTCCTGGTGCACAGTGGGTGTTCAAGAATACTTACTGAAACATCAAAGATATATGCAGATGATGTACTAGAAAATAATGCTGGTCTACCTCTGTCACTGCTCAGAATCAGGAGCTTCTCTGGACTCAGCAGTCGTTAATTATATCCATCACATAACATATGTAAACTCATCATCATGTTGGGAGTGTGTGTGCCAGTCTGCAGGTGGGGAGCCTGAGCACAGGAAGAAAAGTGGGAGACTATTTCTGCATTTCCTTTTCATTCCAAAACATTACTAAGTTTAAAAGATAATCTGCTCGTCTTGGAAGAACCAGTAAAATCATAAGCTATTTTTATCATAATTCCTCTAGAAAATAATGCTTCTTTTTTTATTAAACTAAAGTACCTAGGAACATGTAACACATACTACAGAAAGTTTCTTTGATTAAAATTATGGACTAGACAATTGGACAATTCTTATTTAGGCTGCATAGATGGCAACTTCTTATGTTTGTCTGTAGCTATAGGATAAGATATAAGCCCGGCTTTCAGAGTAAAACAAGAATTTGAGGGCTGGGGAGTTAGCTCAGTGGTTCCGGCGCCTGTCTTGCAAGCGCAAGGACCCGAGTTCAATCCCTGGTAACCACATACCACACTGGGTGTGGAGACTCATGCTCAGCAGCAACCAGTACCACATACCACAGTGCTGGGCGTGGTCACTCACACCTGTAATCCCAGCACTTGGAAGGCTGAGGCAAGAGGATTGCTGTGATGTGAGTTGGAGGCTGAGCTCAGGGCCAGCCTGAACCACAAAGCAAGACCTTGTCTCAAAACAAACAACAACAACAACAACAAAAACACATATGAATTTGAATTGACTTTCTCTTTTTGTTCAGGTGTACACTAATTATCTAAGCTCCAGTTCCTTCATTTTTAAAATATATATCACTGGCTACCACATGAAGCGGGTGTGGATTAGAGATCAAATGCTTAGCTGCATATTACCAACCTGGTATCCAAGAACTGACCATATTCTGTTATTCAACTGAAAAAATTTAGAATTCAAAAAGACTTAAGATGTGTAATGCACATGTATGTACCAATGCCTCACAATGGATATGGTCATATATGGCCAAAAAAGTACTAATAAAAGTTAAAAAACATTTTTTAAAAATTTG
Source organism: Petromus typicus (assembly GCA_004026965.1). Taxonomy (NCBI): domain Eukaryota; kingdom Metazoa; phylum Chordata; class Mammalia; order Rodentia; family Petromuridae; genus Petromus; species Petromus typicus. The sequence goes on from PVIR01002087.1 coordinate 107,849, forward strand.
TATGTCTATTCATCTGTTTTTTTCAAAATGTGTAAATATTATGATCTTGAAGACAAAGTCTTCCTAATTATGATTCAAATTCATAAGAATAAATCTCATGTTTCATAATTTAAATATATTGGATAGCAAAAAAAAGAATCAGAAGCAAAATCAAAAGACCAATAAAAACTCTGGAAGATAAATTTATTATCATATATTATCAAGAGCTAATTGCCTAAATATGATACAATTTATTTGAAATAAAGAAAAAAGGAAGATGGCTCAATAGAGAAATGGACAAAGCTGATGAGCTAACACAAAGTAGATAGGTTTTAAACCATAAAATATAAATAATTCTACACATAATAATAGAAGGGCTGGGGATTTAGCTCAGTGGTTCCAGGATCTTTGACTCATGACAATAGAATGCAAATTTAACATTGCCATTTGACAATATTTCTCAACTTTTCAGATTGGTAGAATCTCAAACCAATTCACCTATTTTTTTTTTCCCCTTCAAGATTGTGAAAGAGGGGCCGGGGGAGTTAGCTCAGTGGTTCCGGCGCCTGTCTTGCCAGCGCAAGGGCCCGGGTTCGATTCCCCGGTAACCACATAACAATACTGGGTGTGGAGACCCACACCCAGCAGCAACCAGTACCACACACCACAGTGCCGGGCGTGGTGGCTCATGCCTCTAATCCCAGCACTCGGGAGGCAGAGGCAGGAGGATTGTGATGTGAGTTGGAGGCTGAGCTCAGGGCCAGCCTGAACCACAAAGCGAGACCCTGTCTCAAAAAACCTAAAAAAAAAAAAAAAAAAAAAAAAAAAAAAA
>PVIR01002088.1:0-67913 GCA_004026965.1 Petromus typicus
GCAATCCTCCTGCCTCTGCCTCCCGAGTGCTGGGATTACAGGCGTGAGCCACCACGCCCGGCACTGGTATGTGGTATTGGTTGCCGCTGGGGTGAGTCTCCACACCCAGTATTGTTATGTGGTTACCGGGGATTGAACCCGGGTCCTTGCGCTTGCAAGACAGGCGCCGGAACCACTGAGCTATATCCCCGGCCCGAGCCTCTGCTATTGATGCTTTTCTATACTGAAAAGTGGAATTTCATCATATAATGATTGCGGTTTTAATTTTAACATTCCCACAGTAGCTGCACCAACAGAACATAACAGTTACTCTTTCCTCACATCCCTACCAACAATTATTATTTTTCTGGGACTTTCTCGGCTTGATTTGGTTTTCTAAATAGTGGCCATCGGAGGGAAAGGGGCTTTTAACTGACCTGACTAAAGAAATATGTGTAACTATAAAGTTTTTTGTTGTTGCTGTTGTTGGGAGTATATATCTATAATATTAAGTAATTACCTTTATCTTGGACATGTGATTTCAGCTTTTAAGTCCATCACCCTTAAATGCCTAGTGTTCTATTTTTGGAACATCCATAACAACAGAACATAATAACATTATTTTTTCTTTTCAAATTCTTGTTCCTTGAATTTTTCTGAGTAACAAATTCAAAAAGTTGCAAACTTCAGCATAAGTAGATTTTGACAGGAACTTAGTGAAGGAGAGATAAATGCAGTTTTATCAGCAGTCTCGATTTTCATTTTGATGAGATTTGTCTTGTGTGTCTGTAGCCATTCTCCTTTTTCTCTTCTCCCCAGGCCCCTCTCACCTATATTCATCTTTGCATTTTTGCCAACAATCACCTCATGCATATAGTGAGCTGTTTTCTTTCTTGAGTTAAGAGCCAGAATAATCTAAATTCAGCTTCAGGGTTTTAGGTCTCTTTTTTTGAAATAGGAGTAAAGGTTATGGTACCGGAGAGCTTGCAGCCCCGGGGAAACTTGGGAAAGGAAGTGTCGGGCAAGCAAGACACAGTAGGAAGTACTCAGGTGTCCTCCCCTACGTCCAGGGGAGGGGTGACTCCTCCCCCTGACTATACATACGCAAAATGGTCATCTCCCAGACTTCTGGGAGGGGCTGGTCCCCCTGCAGAGAATCCAGAAATGACTGGGAACAGCCTGCCGTTTTCCGGAGGGGCGACGTAAGAGTACAAGGGGAGACGAGGCAGAGAGCTCGAAACGGAACCCTACTCTGAGGGCCGGCTGATGCCCTTCGTGTTGTTTTTTACCCGTGACTCCGTCGTATCAGTGGTGCCCTTTGCTAGAGTGAGGACAAATTGGACCTTCCGTGCTGTAACGTGTCTGGCAACGTTAATAGTGTTGTTTTGCTGCAGTGGTAATCATATTCTCAAATTGCTCTTGTACTGAAGTAAGAAAATTCTCCTTATTTCCAGTGTGTTTCGGTTTCCTTTTGCGTATGGAACCTCAATTTCTAAATAGAGGTGTACCAATTCAGTAAGTTTTCTTCCCTTGCTGAAACGACAGGGTCTTGCTTTATAGTTCTGGCTGGCTCTGAGGTCACTATTGTTAAGAAATCCACCAACGCTCAAGATCATGCCACACATCAGGTACCCGCCAGGAGATTTTTGTTGAGAAGTGAGTGTCTGCTGTATGGAAGCGAGGCAGGAAGCCCGGAGAAAGAGAAGAAAGGAAGAAGGGAAAGAGACAAAGGGCGAGACAGAGAGAGAGAGAGAGAGAGGGTGAGTGGGCAAGGGTCAGGGGACCTTACATCAGGGTGTAGGTAGGTAGCCTTAGCCTATCAGGTGCTATGAAGTTCGCACCTTGCAAGAAGCTCGGGTCTGACTGCTTCTAGCCGATGTGGATCCCGGGAAAGGGTAACTTTTTGGCCAGGGGTGGAGCTATGGGGAAGGGTGAAGACCTCTGAAGAACCGCACAAGATGGAGCATAATATTTCTAACACTGCAACTTCTCCAACAACTATTTATCCCAGGCAATCCTCCTGCCTCTGCCTCTGGAGGGCTAGATCACAAGGGTGAGCCACCACGCCCAGCACTGTGTTTTTTGGTACCAGGGATTGAATTTGGGACCTTGCGCTTCCCAGGCAGATGCCAGAGCCCCGGAGCTAAATCCTTGGCCCTCACCTTCAGCTTTTAAACAGAGGAAGCTGGAGTGCATTTTTGGATGTGTCTATAAGGGAGGACGGGACAGGGAAGAGCGGGTAGAATGCCCTAGATGTTTAGGGAGCAGCCAGGAGAAGGCCCCGCGGGCCGTCCTTCTCGGCCTGTGGCCAAGGACACCTGCAGTGATTCTTCTGACAGACCGCAGAGACCCGCACAGCAGCGCCGGCTCATCAGAGTCCCAGGCTGATCCTCTGCATAGCCAGATAAGACCGGTGGGCCCCCGGCTCCCCACCCCCGCCTACTGTGGCTGGTTCTCAAGAGAATTTCATACTTAGGTTGAAATGCTTGAAGGTTTGATCATTACATTAAGACTTTGGTGAGAAATCTCAAAACCCACCCACTGAATTCTGTACAATTCAAACTAACTTTAATTGTTAATGTTGGCAATTCCCATGAAAAGAAAATGTGAGAATATAAACCAACTTTTATCACAGTAAAACTTCACCACAGGACACAAACCATGAGAACAGGATGTATTACACCAAAGAAGAACATTGAGAAACACACCATTTAGATATAATTATATTTTAGCAAAGACACAATAGAATTGGAGGGGAAGATATGGGGAAGGCTTGTTCTAATCCGGAAGCACTGAGAAGGACTCACCACAGAGAAAACATGCATTTAAGAACATTAAACTTTACTTTTCTGAGGCCATGAAGATTTACCCCTCTGTCGAGTCACCCAAACGTCTCCTTGTTCTGATTTTCTACTCCTCATGAAAGAGCCACAGGCTTAAAAGATAAACCAGTGACTAAGACGAAGGCTCTCCACTCTGAAGGAATTTAAATTGACCGTGCAGCCAGCTGAGGGCTTGCATGAGAATCTCTGATTCTCTCTGCGTGGGAATTCCAGTTCCCCTCGGCCGTGCTCCTGGCCCGTTACCTTCAGTCTCACGGATGGGGCGAGAAGGACTGAGAGATGTGGGTCTCGTGCTCCAGGGGGCGCCTGTGCACAGAACACCCTGATGGGCAAGTCGGCCACCTGCAGCGACTCGCAGCAGACGGCCGATATCCCGGAACAAAGAGATTTTAGAGAAATTCTCTTTGAGGACTCAGCGGCAGGGATGTTTTCTGAGTTTTAAAAAATTATCATTTTTTTAAAGTATGACACCGTGAGGGTGGTGTACAAATCTTTTTTTTTTTTTTGAGACAAGGTCTTGCTTGTAGTTCAGACTGGCCCTGAGCTCACTATGTAGGCCAGGTTAGCCTCGAACTCTCAGAACTCCTCCTGCCTCTGCTTCCCAAGTGCTGGGATTACAGGCATGAACCACCACGCCTGGCACTGTGGTATGTGATTATTGGGGATCGAATTCAGGACCTTGCACTTGCTAGGCAGACACTGGAACCATTGAACTAAATCCCTGGCCTACAGATCTTAAATGTGGAATTTATGTAGTTCTGCACTGATACAGTCACAACCTGGAGGAAGGTATGGAATCTCCCCAACACTCAGGCTGATTCCAATTTCCACACCTCACTCTTGAGGTTTGACTTTCACATGAGAAGTTGGTTTTGCCTGTTTAAAATTCATAAAGCAGGATGCCCCCGTGAACTGCGTCTCCGGTCTTCCTTTATCTGTTCCTGTCTATGAGTCGTCCATATTGGTGCATCAAAGCACATTCGCTTTCATCGTTGTGTGGCATGCCCTTGAAAGGACATGCTCCAACTCATTTACCCAGTTGCTTGCTGTTGGACGTATGGGTTGCCTGTATGATCAAAGCTGCCATAAACATTCTTGCGTGTGTCTCTTAGTGGACACATATAGTTGCTACTCTTGCTATATACATAGGAATAGGTTATTATTTTTAGAGTATTTTGTTCCTAAAAAATACATTTCAGTTTTTAATCTATGAATGTGTATACAGACGTTTATTACAGAAAGTATATTTCTAATAGAGATTGCCTTCCCTCTAGAGAAGGTATACTGTGTTACTTTCAGGTCCCTCAGGGAACATCAACATATATGTTACTGGGGGAGGGGTGTTTAAAAAACATATATGTTATATGATGAATAGATAAGAGTTTGGTGTACTTTGCAACTGAAAGTTAACTAGTTAAAACTAATTGGTTGAGGCACTCGAGATTTAGCTCAGTGGTTGGTTCCAGAGCCTGCCTTCAGGTGCAGTGTCCCGAGCCCCAGGGTGTCTTTCCACCTCTCTCCTTCTCCTGTCAGGCTCATAGGTTCATCCCTGGTACCAAAAAACAGAAAACCTAAATGGTGAAAGTGTGTGTGTATTTACACCTGGAGTTGGCTCTGGAAAGATTGTGCTTCTTTGCAAGATTACAGCTGCCTGTGGAATGGAGGCAGGAGATAAATAATGTTGGAACCTTAGGCTCCCAGCAGGCAGAACTCTCTGGCTTTTGGTGAGGACTGTATTTCCTTAGAATCCAGACAGGACTCTAAAAATATGCTCTACGCGTATCGCCCTTCCTTGCCCTCTGGTATGAACCCAGGAAGCATGTGCTCCAACTGTTTTAAGACAGTGGTTCCATGTCATTATGATAGAATTAGCTCCATGATTTCGACCCCTCAGTGGGCTTTGGCCGTCATGCTGGCTCCGCCCAGGTTCATGTGAAGCCAAAAACACCGCTTCCTGATGTGAGGGTGGGGTATCATGGTCTGTTGAAAAGATCCAAGTAATTATCACTCCTGACCACTCCCCAGATTCGAGGCCAACACGAGAAGCCTCCTGGAGCTCAGCAGCAGCCGCCTCTCCTCTTGCTTTGCCTGCCCTTTTCTCGAGGATGGACTTTCACCCTTGGCAGTTGAAAATTTGGCACTGCCTGCTCAGAGCACTACCAAGTGAATTTTAACTTCAAACCTAAAACAGATGCAGCTACTCAGAATCAAACTCTTTAACTCTCTCATCAGCTCGCTCCTGCTCAGCAGAGCAGACCCTCCTTCTCATAGATTGTGCCTTTCTTCCTGTTTCTTTGTATCCTGCTCAGCTCTTTGTTCAGGATAGACAGAGCCTGGGCAGAGGTGAGACGTGGTTGAAGCCTGAAGCAGTGCTGCTGTATAACCTGCCTGGAAGACTGTGCAGGTGGAGCCTGTGAGCCTGACAGGAGAGAGGCACGAGGTGGGAAGACACCCGGGGGGTTTGCCAGCTGATTAACAGAGCATGGTTATGCTACTAAGAGCGGTAAGAAAATCAAGAGAGGAACAACATCACAAATGTACTTACACTCTTATCTTGATACGTGCAGGTGATCTCTTTCTCCATAACTAACCTAAATTTTCAAATGTGATATTATTTTATAGGTAAGAGGGATGTATACTTGAACTTCAGTGGCAAATACTGGTATCTCAGTCCGTTTGGATGACTCGACCTCTTCGGACAAATGCTCATCCCCAGGTGTACACTCCTGGCTACGCCTCCCCCACACACTGTCTTCCTCTACATGTCATCTAGTGAATGGGATTAGAACTGGGTGGGTCATCAGGGCCATCGATGATGTTACCCAGGTAAAGATAATCGGACAGCTTATGAGTTTATAAATTCTAAAAAGAATCACTTATTTAGAATAACATAAAAAAGCAAGAATAGGCAGAAAGCCTCTGATAAGAAAAATAATGAGAGTGAGAGCAACCAGGAAAACAGAAAGCCTGTGTCTCTGGCACATAAATAGACACAGGACAGATTAGAAAATCTAAGAAAAGATTCAGTTGCCCATAGACACTTAAGGAAGCTTCTCAAATCACAGAGGAAAAAAATGCATTTTAATAAATGGCTTCAGGTCACTGGAATAGACACACAGCAGAAGGCAAAACTGGAACCATTCTTCACATTTCCTGCTGAGAAAAATTACAATGAATCAGGAATTTAAATGTGGAAATTTAAATCTTATGGCTACTAGGGAAAAAATAGGCATATTTCTTTGTAACCTGTGCAGAGAAAACTTTCTCATGGCTTAAGATCCAAATTCATTGAGAGAAACAGTGATAAATTTGATTACTTTAAAGACTACTCTAACCAAAGCATAACAAACTGAGGAAAATATTATAAACAAATGATTATAATATTAATGTACAGATAGCTTTAAAATTAAGAAAGAAAAAGGACAACAAACTGATAGAAATTTGGACTAGAGAAATGAACAGAGAAAGAAAAAAATCTAAATAACCTTTTTAAAAAATGAAAAGATTCTCAACTCATATATAATAAGAAAAGTTAAGACTTACTGATATGTCATTTATCAGCTAGTATATTGGAAGTATTCAGAGTGTCTAATAGCAGATTCTATTGACCAGCCTGGGGAAATCTACATTGTTAAACTTTGCTTAAAGGAACACAGAATATTATCATTCTTTCGGAGAAAAATTTGGCAGTATCTGGCAAAACTGCATATGCATTTATAACAAAGCTAGCTTTCCTAATTTTAGGTGTTTATCCCAAAGAGAGCAGGTTAAGAACATTAACCAAGCTGTCCACAGCTGTGCCTAACAGGAGATTGGCAGCCCTGATGCTGTCCAGCCACAAGGGTCTGGTCAATAACTTACCGAAACGTTCACAAAGTGGGGAAATACTCAACCGAGGAAAGAGTATTTCTACATATTACTACCCTGTAGTTTTGTCCGTGTTATATTTTTACTTTTAATTAGTACCCATTTGTAATATATAATGAATACATTCATTGTGGGGAGTTGGTATGTATACTCACAACATCTTAGTCCTTTTTATTTTCCTTTTCCCTCCACAATTACTGAATTACATGAAAAGTGAAAAAGTTAAGTGCAGAGGGGCTGGGGATTTAGCTCAGTGGTTCCGGCACCTGCCTTGCAAGTGCCAGGGCCTGGGCTTGATTCCCGGTAAACACATACCACAGTGCCGGGTGTGGTGGCTCACACCTGTAATCCCAGAACGTGGGAGGTAGAGGCAGGAGGATTGCTGTGAGTTCAAGGTTGAGCTCTGGGCCAGCCTGAATTACAAAAGTAAGACCCAGTCTCAAAAAAAAAAAAAAAGTAAGTGCAGAAACACACAGCATATAAACTGTATAAATAATATACCATTATGAATCAGGTTTACATGATTTATGTGATAATTTTATGATTGATTATATGATAAATTTCTGAGGAGATGGATATGAATATCATACATATATATATATATGTGTGTGTGTGTGTGTGTATATATGTATACACACACTCTATACATGTTGTAAAAACATACCTAAATTTTATCTTGATTTTTTTTCACAATCCAAAATTTGCAAAGGATCGGGTCTTGCTGGTTCTTGTGTTGCCCATGAGATATCTTTTCTATTGTCCAATACCAGAGTACTTGGCTTGCTGTTGACAATCATTTCAGCAACCAAGTTCTTCTCGGCTCCATCTCTGCAGTTCACAACTTTTACTAGAATCTCCTTTCTGGACAAACTCAAAATTTTAAAATCATTTTTCTGGGCCATTTCTCTTGATTCCCAGGGTAGGTCTGGCTGAAAGCTCACAAAAGTAGCCATGCCACAACCTCAACATTAGACTGCCTTAAAATTTCTTCACAAGATTGATGAGTCTACTGTCCTTAATCTCAGTCTGAGGTGGTCTCTAAACGTAAGCAAAACGCAGACAAATTTTTTTCCGAAGCATAACGCGTGGCCTGGAGTCCCGGTGGTGGTAGCTCTCCCCTAAATTTCTTGTGGAAGTCAGCAGTGAAGCCTTCAGAACTGGACTGTTCTCTGTTCCTACGTTTCTAATTACATTTCGGTTTCACTGATTGATACTGGGGTGTTTCAAACGTTTGTATCTTCTTCCTTCAACTTTGGTGTTCATATGCTTCTCGGAATCTGTCCGTTTCTTTTGTGAGACAGAAGAAATACAACTTCCATCATTGGAGTACAGGTTCTTAAAGCAGGTATTGATTATCCTCTGGATATCTGCTAGATCTGTTGTGATTTCACTCTTTTTGTCCCTAATTACAAGGATTCGAGCCTTTGCTGTTTTGGATAAGATTGGCTAAGGGCCTGCTGATTTTATCTGTATTGGTACATTATGGATACACATCATAATCGCATTCAACATTAAGAGTTTGTACCAGAATATGACATGACTTGATTCTCATTTTTTCCCTTTTCCCCCCACCCTACATCCCCCCACCCCTTATATACACAATCTGTTTTCTTGTTTCTGTATTATTACATTTGTTTTCCCCTCGTTATTTATTCTTACACTCTTTCCTTTTAAATATTTTCTACTTCACAATATCAACTATACATACTACAATTCATTTACAACTTCATATTCTCATACCAGAGAAAATATATGATATTTACACATCTGTGACCTGTTTATTTCGCTTATGAGGACATCCTCAAGGTACATCCATTTGAGTATGAATGACTTTTTATTAAAAAAACTTCTTTTTTGTTTCTCTTCCCCTCTCTTGCATCACCCAGTCCTCAACTCCCTGGCCTTTAGGTAACTAATTCTATAAAATTATTCTTGAGTGCTGTTTTTACCACTGAAGGAGAAATCAGAAAATAGATGTCTCCTGTTCCCACATAGGCAGGATCAGTAGTGACAAAATGGCCATACTCTCAAAACTGTTATGCAGGTTCAGTGCAGTCCCAGTGAAATACCAACAGCATTTTTATAGACCTAGGGAAAACAGTCCTAAAATTCATATAGATACAGAAGTGACCAGAATAGTAAAAGTAACTTTGAGCAATAAGAGCATAGGAGGAGGCACTACAATAGTTGACTTCAAAGCAATAGTAATAAAAGTTGACTACAAAGCAATAGTAATAAAAATGGTCCTGGAACAAAAACAGATATGTAGATCAATGGATACAGAAACATCCGCAGACACATTAAATTAGTTGATCTTCAACAAAAGGACCAAAAACATATGTTGGAGGAAAGATAGACTATTCAAAAACTGGTGCTGGGGAATTTGGTTATCTGTATGCAAATGATTAAAACTGGACTCTTATCTCTCACAATATTCTAAATTAAAATAAAATGGATCAAAGACCTAAACATTAAAACAGAAAGGTAAAACACTTGACACAGGTATAAGAAAGAATTTTCTAAACAAAACCTCAGTTACATGAAAAATAACAGCAAGAATTAACAAATGAAATTATATCAGACTAAAAAGCTTCTGTGCAGCAAAAGAATCAATCAGTAAAGGGAAGGGGCAACTTACAGATGATACAAAATTTTTACTGCCTACACCTCAGACAGAGAACTAATATGTAGGACATACAAAGAACTCACAAAGTAGTCAGCCACTTAAAATTACTGACCCAGTCCTTAACTGGTTAAAAATGAACAGACATTTTACAGAGGTAGAAATAGAAATGTTCAACAAATACACAAACAAAGGCTCAGTGTCTCTGGCTATTCAAGAAATGCAAACTGAAACGATGCTACAATTTCATCTTACCCCAGAAAGAATGGTGATAGTAAGAAATCAAATCATAACAAATCCTGATGAGGCTGTGGTGAAAAGGAACCCTCCCTTGTCATTCGTGGGAATGCAAACTAGTACGGCCATTATGGAAATCAGTAAGGAGCTTTCTCAAAGGACTGAAACCAGAAATTTCACAAGGCCCAGTGATCCCCTTGAGAGATGTCTTCTCCCAAAGAACTTAGGTCATCACGCTACACCAATCCATGCACCCCAATGTTCATAGCAGCATGACTCGCAACAACTAAATCCCAGAAACAGCCTGCATGCCCACCAGCAGATGACTGGATAAAGAAACTGTGGAGTCTATGTATAGTGGAATATTCTGCCATAGAGAATGATACATTTGAGACATTTGTAGGAAAATGGGTGCACTTGGAAAATATAATGTTGAGTAAAATAAACCAAACTTAAATATTGTACGGTATCTCTCTCATCTCAGTGAGGCAAAGTACAAAAGGAATAACATAGGCTGGATAGAAGTAGACAAGGGATGAATCTCTTTCAATGGGGCAGTGGTCTAAGGAAAAAGCAGGAGGGGGGAGGAGAAGGAGAAGAGGAAATAAATAGGATAAAGATACGCTATATACAGGCACATATCTCAGTTAATTTAAACATTATATGTCATAATACGAGCTAAAATTAATAATAACAAGAATAAAAAATGGAATGGAAAGTTGGAGGGAGGGAAAGGGAAAAAGGTTTTTAAAAAAGAAAGAAGTTGTAATATGTGCGTGAAACCACTCCCCAACGTGACTATCATCTTCATGAACTGCAAACAAGTACCTATCAAGAACAAGTCTTAAAATTTAAAAAATGTAAGCATTGGTGAACCACGTGCTACTACTAAAAAGAAGACATAAAGTAGTGTTATGGCTTTGCAGAGATGAAACAGAGCTTACTTTCTGGTGTCTCACTGTTGGATTCTTAAGGTTAAGTTTTCAGACTTTAGTTCTATATTTCAGTAATCTAGTTATTTAATATGACTAAGGTTAATCAGACTAGGGGCAACTATACCAACCTAAATAGTCCTCTTGGGGCTTGAGATTTGGCACTGTTTCCAGAGCTTGCAGAACCACTTGTCCTTTTTGAGCCTCAGTTTCCTCATTTTTAGAAGTGATTTGAGAAGTACTGCTTAGGCTGGCAGTGTGACTCAGCATATAAGCACTTTCAGGTGTGAGGCCGTGGGTTCCATCCCTGCAGAACCAACCAAACAAACCCACCTTGATAAACATAAGGCAATGTGGTCAGCTCTACAAAACAAAGTCAGAATGTTGCTCAGTGATTACAGAGTCAGGGTACAGGGTATTGGAGAGTGTCTGAGGCCCTGCTCACTTAGAAATCTAGACTGTGACCTCATCTATAAAGATCTTTGCAGCTGTCATTCATTACATTAAAATGAGGTCATACTGAATTTGCATGAGTCCAATATCCAGTATTTGTGTCTTTGTAGAGGGAGAGGTCACACAGAGACAGGACACAGACAAAAGACTTTGTGAAGATAAGGATTGCCTAAAGCTACAAGCTGCTGGAAAAGATGAGGACAGATATAACCCCAAAGCCTTCAGAGGGAGCACTTGATCTAGGGCCTGGCTTGCGGCCCCACAGCTGTAGAGATGATAGATGTCTGCTGTGGTAAGGAGACACCTAGGGCCCGGTCATCGGCCATGGCAACTAGAGGAAGTGAGTACAAAGGGCAGATGAGTCTGCTGGGTGTGAGGGGCTGAGGTCTGTCCTATTGTGGCAGCTCAGTGGCCTCACTGTACAGCCCTGCTCCACCCCTAAGGCCACCACACTGCTCCTCCAGCCATGGCCCCAGCTTCTCCCCATGCAGAGCTGGGCCTCATCCCTTCCTGCTTGCCTCAAGTGGACCCTCCCCTCCTGCTACTTGCTCTTCCTCTCAGACTGAGTTTGCTTCAGTCACTCACTAGAACTCCATCATCCTGCGCTTCCGGAACAGACGCCATGGAGTCTCTCAGAGAGGAGCTTCTGTCCCCTGCCTTTAGATTCCCCTCACCCAGAATCCAGCAGTTCCCCTGGCTGTGCACTCTCCTACGAGGCACAGGTGGCTGGCACGCTGGCTGGGCTTCCTTGGGGAGAAGGAGTTCCGGAGCGAGGATGGCTGGAGAACAGGGGGTCTGACCCTCCTTCCTGTCTCTCCCAGATGAAAGTCTGAGCGGCAGGTTGACCCAGACTCAGTAGGTCTGCCCATTGCTGTTTCCCTGCATTCTTCTCTTCACACTCTGTGAAGAAGGAAAAGGCACCCATGATATCTGGGTTCATAGAGTGTGACGACCATTAAAAATAAATGGTCTCAAAAATATTGGGGCCATCTAGCAATGACCTTGTCAGAGCCAACCCGAGCCTCCAGAATTTGAGTATATTGTTTTTCTGGGGCTTGCTAAAGGCTTGTTTATAAGAGCAGGAAATTGTCCTTCTGTTTGTGAAACAAGAAGCACTGAAATAAACACAAACCCAGCATGCTTGCAAACAGAGGACAGAAAATAATTCGGTGACAGCAACCTGAGCTCTTTCCCCGGCCACATCCCACCCTGTCCACACACGCTCAGCACCAGCGCCTTCCTCAGCGGGAAGTCCGCACCTTGATCAACAGCTGTCCTCCTGGTCAACCTCAGGTCGTGATCATGCCGGGACTCCTCTCCCTTCTTCAGGTGCAGCCCTAAGGGTTATGCCACTCCATCATATCAATACGTTTTATTCCCAAACAGTCCAACTACTCAGTTAATGCCTTATGTTGAATATGAGCTGTATTTATAGTACTTACTTGAGTATTTAACGGTAGTCACAGTCAGTCCCCACGTGGGGATGCCACCCACAGCTGACCCCGCCTCTCTCTAGGTCTGCTAGTTGTTCTGTCTGACCTGGATATGCAGGTGGTGAATGACGAGAGACACAGAGTCAGTCTAACAGCTCTTAGACAGAAGAAAATGCACGCACGTCTGGCTCACCTTGTCTTTATTCACATAAGCACTCAAGAGAACGCAGGGTTCATCTGCTTTCCAATACCCATTAGCACATTCTCCACTGAACAATTTACCCTCGGTTTTAAGTTCTCCGTAGAAGCCGTGTATGCAGCCAGCCCTGAGTGCGGCCTTCCCCCTTTGTGCTCACAAAGAGGCCGGTGAGGCCTCAGCTGTCCTCTGCTCTCCCACATTTAACTCTTTTTTAACTTCCTATTTATCAGTAATGTTTGCAACATATAATGATCACATTCGTTGTGGGCAACTGGTAAATGTACACAACACATCTCAATTGTTTTTCTTTCCCCTTCCCTCTACCCTGCTTTTTGGCCAGAATCAGATTCATTTATTTATCTTGATTAGGTTTTTTACTTTCTTGGTTACTTTCTTGGTTAGGTTAATTCCTAAATGCTCGTTTCTTTTTAATGTCAGTGTGAAAGATATTTTGCTCTTAATTTCTTTCTCATAAGTTTGTTACTGGTATACAGGAATTGACTTTTAAGTATTGCCTTTTTATCCTTGTACACTAGGGAATTTTGGTACTAATTCTAGAAGTCTTTTGGAAGAGTTTTTGAGATCTTCTACCTAGAGGATTATGTTATCTGCAAATAATGATAATTTAATTTTTTCTTCTCCTATCATTTCTCTTTTATTTCTCTTAATATTTTGAGAACTGCATTGGTGCCAGTGAACGTCCTTGCCTTGTTCCTGATTTTAGAGGGAAAGTTTTCAGCTTTTTTCTGTATCATAGTGACCATTGTTTCATCACAGATAGTTTTTGTTTGTTTGTTTGTTTTGTTTGAGACAGAGTCTTGCTTTGTAGTTCAGGCTGGTCCCAAACTCACTAGGTAGCCCAGGCAGCCTCAAACTCACAGCAGTCCTCCTGCCTCTGCCTCCCAAGTGCTGGGATTACAGGCATGAGCCACTACACGCAGCATTGTGGTATTTGGTACCAGGAATCGAACTCAGGACCTCGTGCTTGCCAGGCAGTCACCAGAACCCTGAGCTAAATCCCCAGCCCTCTATTCCTATTTTTTCAGGTTCTAAAAAAAATTATTATTATAAATGACTGTTGGCTTTTGTCAAGTGTTTTTTCTGCATCTTTTGAAATGATCATGTGATTTTCGCCCTTGTTTCTATGTGATATATTACATTTATAGCTTTGTGTATGTTGAACCACCCCTGCTTTTCTGGAATGAATCCTATTTGGCATGATGTAGGATCTTTTTGATGATTTGCTACATTCTGTTTGCCAATATCTTACCTCCTTTTTGGTGAGGTCCTTTTCTGATTTTGGAATCAGGGTATTTGCTTCCAAGAATGACTTTTGGAGTACCACTTCCTTTTCAGTTTCATTAAAGGGTTTGAGGATTATTGGCATTAGTCTTCGCTAAAGTTCTCGTAGAATTTGGCAGTGAATCCATCAGGACTTGAGCTTTTTTTAGTTGGTAGTATTTTTTATTACTTCTTTAATTTCACTGATTGATACTGGATTATTCTGGATTTTTATGGATTCTTGTTTCAGCTTTGGTAATTCATATGTGTCTAAAAATTCATTCATTTCTTCTGAATTTTCCATTTCCCTACAATCTCTCAAAGTAATTACCAATGACCTTTTGGATTTTGGCAGAATATATTGTAATTTTTCTTTTTTTATTTCTGATTGTATGGACTTTACTTATTTTGTTAAGACTGGCTACGGGTTTATCTATTTTGGTCCAAGAACCAAAACTCTTATCCATTGACCCTTTGCAATTTTTAAAAATTTCGTTCAATTTCATTAATGTCTGCTTTGATCCCTATAATTTTCTTCCTTATACTAGACTTGGGTTTGGATTATTCTTGTTTTTTATATGACATTGTGGTATACCATTTGGTTATTTATTTGATCTCAAAGTGTTTTTCTGATGTGCACATTCATTGCTACAAACTTTCCCCCTATGACTGCTTTTATTGTGTTCCACAGGCTCCAGTATATCCTACTAGCATCCTCATTTGATTAGAGGCACTAATTTCTTCTTTAATTTCATCTATGACCAATTAATCATTCAAGAGAATGTTATTTAATTTCCATATTGGCATAGTTTCTGTGGTATCATTTGAAATTGATTTCTAGTTTCATTTCACTATGACTTGACAATATGCACAGGATAATTCCAATTAGTTTGCATTTATTTAAGCATGCTTTATGGGCTAGTATGCAATTTATTTTGGAGAAAATCCTGGGTGCTTCTGAGAAGAGTGTGTATTCTGTTGCCCTTAGCCAATGTGTATTGACTTTTTTTATCTCTTTTGATCAGATTTGGCTCAAAATCTGATTTGTCTGAAATTAGGATAGCTATTCCTGCTCTTTTCTGGGTTTCTTTTGCATGGGATATTGTTTTATATGCTTTGACCTTTAATACTCAAGGTTTTTAGTTTTTTAAATTAAAAGTGTTTCCTTTTCTTTTCTTTTTTTTTTTTTTTTTTTTTTTTTTTTTTTTTTTTTTTTTTTTTTTTTTTTTTTTTTTTTTTTTTTTTTTTTTTTTGAGCCAGGGTCTTGTTTTGTAGTTTAGGCTGGCCCTGAGCTTACTGTATAGCCCAGGTGAGCCTCAAACTCAGAAATCCTGCCTCTGCCTCCTGAGTGCTGGGATAACAGGTGTGAATCACACCTGGCATTGTTGTATGTGGTTACCTGGGATCGAACCCAGGACCTTGTGCTTGCAAGGCAGGTGTCAAAACCACTGAACTAAATCCCTGGCCCCTTAAATGTGTTTCTTCTATATGGCATGCCATTGGATTTGGTTTCTTGATCCATTCTGTCAAACTGTGCCGTTTGATTGGACAGTTGAGACTCTCATATTGAGAATTATTCCTGAGAGGCAATGACTTATTCTTGTCGCTGTACTGATTTTCTGTTGCTGATGTTTTTATTCTCTTCCTTTGATTCACTTCCCATCCCATCGGGTACACTCATTCTTTCTGACTTGTTGACTTTGTTGGCTTCATTGTCTCTCAGACATCCCTAAAAATTTTTTATAGTGCTGGTTGGTGGTCATGAATTTTTATTTTTTTTGAGACAGGGTCTTGCTTTGTAGGTCAGGCTGGCCCTGAGCTCAGCCTTGGACTCACAGCAATCCTCCTGCCTCTGCCTCCCGAGTGCTGGGATTACAGGTGTGAGCCACCACGCCCGGCACTGTGGTATGTGGTTCTGAGTGCTGATGAGTGTGAGTCTCCATTCCTGGCATTGTTGTACATGGTTACTGAGGATCAAACTAGGAACCTTATGCTTGCAAGGCAGGTGCCTGAACCACTGAGCTAAATCCCCGGCCTTGCATCTACAATTTTGAGGCAGTGTCCAAGTCAAGATGTGGCTCTGCTTGGGCTGGTAGTTTCAGGCAGTCAGATCCCAGATACATGTGGAGTTAAGTACCAGCAGCAGGAGGATTGGGCTAGGGGTCCAGTTCTATGACTGTTAAATCCAGAGCAAGTCAGGCTGAGTCTCTCCTCTGGCTGGGGGGACATAGCCTGTGTCTTTTGGTTGAAACCCTTCAGGGTGTCTCTTGCCAGCTTGAGTAAGACTTTGACCACAGCTATCTCCCGTGGCCGACTCTTACCTCGTCACCATGGAAAGCTAACACTGGCATCTTGTATTGAAGGTGTCTGAGTCCTGCATTCACTCAGTCCCTTCTTGGGATGGCATCCTACCAAGCACTTGATGGGCACTCGGGCTGGTGCCTGTTGAAGTATTCATGTGGAGAATCCTGCCCTCTTCCTCTTGCAGGTCACAGGCAGTCCGTTCTGCTGCTGTGTTCCTCCCCAAATCCTCTGGAGTGCCCGCTTTCACTTTGTAGATTCTGTGTTCCTGTCTCACAGCCACAAGCCAGTAGCCAGGAAGAGTGTAGATGGCCTCTTCCCCTCCCTGTGTGGTGTTCCGTCTCCTCATCTTCTCTGTGAGTTTTGATTTTCCTGTCAGGTCCTTGCTGGTTCCTCTATTTTTTTCTCCCAGAAGTTGTTGTTTTCCAGTGTCTGCATTCTTAATCTCAGAGAGGCCAAGTCCTTACTACTCTGCCCTAGTATTTAACTCTTAACACACACCATCCTGTGATAACATGTTGTTAGCCGCTGACACACAGGGCATCTTCAGTCAAGCTTCATTTCTCTTTCCCGCTGTCTTTGGATGTTTTAACAGAAGGCCATGTGCTAAGAGCTGGCTCCCACCCCGGGGCCTGTGGGGAGTGGGAAGTGGGGGCCTGGCAGGAGGAAGTAGGCCAGGGGTGCTCGCCCTGGGTGAAGATGCTGACCTCAGTCTCTCCTTCCTCTCTCACCTTCCCAGCCACCATGAGAGAAGCAGATTCCTTCTGGGACATGTTCTTGACATGTTAGACTACATCTTGGAC
The DNA here is from genome assembly GCA_004026965.1 of Petromus typicus. NCBI lineage: Eukaryota > Metazoa > Chordata > Mammalia > Rodentia > Petromuridae > Petromus > Petromus typicus. The sequence continues at coordinate 16,952 of PVIR01002088.1, forward strand.
ATGTAGGAGCCCAGAGCACCAGGGCTCTGGGCTCAGTGACCATGGACAAAAACCTCTAATCCGTAACCAAAATACACCTTTCCTCTCTTTAAGTTGCTTATCTCAGATATTTTGTGCAGCAACAGGCAAATGACACACTGCCCTTGCTTGGAAAATTTGACCACTCAGCTCACTACATAAGACAAGTCTGTGGTAAAATTATGGAGTCGTAGAAATAAGAATGTTTCACCTAAAGCATTAATCAAATGCTTCAGCCCTCACTCAGTGCTAAGATTCCTTCACATCTGCATGCTCAGGTAGCTGGCCTGCATTTAGGGGATGGCTTTGGTCTTCTCACCTCTTCTGCACCTACACTGTGTTTTTCTTTTTGGGCAGGAATAAGGGATGAGGAGGGGCAAGTGCTCAGGGCTGTGCTCACTGGCTGAATGCTCACGCTCTCCGGCCTGGTACACAGCGGAGAAGGACTACGTATCAGTTGGGACCTAGGTTCCGCAGGGATCCTGATGATTGACCGGGCCTTGTCCCTGGGTGTCCCTGGGTCTGTCCTGTGCAGAGGCTATTTCTTGGGCGTGGCTGTCATCCCATGCTGAGTTCTCTGGTCCTTTGGGTCAGCCTACTTGATAGGACTCAGAGGAGTCCACTTCAGTGAGACCCTTGGGCCACTGGAGCATCTGTGTCATCTGTGTGTGCCATCTGTGTGTACCTTCTCCAGGCACATGGCAGCTCCCATTGCCTCCACATCTGTCCACAGACACAGACAGTCTCATACCCTGAGCCATGAGTTACCACTCTTGAGAGCTCTCAGTTGCAAAGGACTCCTCCAGATCTCTCTCAGAGGCTCCAACAAAGTCTCTGCACGGGCTCGAGGCAAGGAGATACAGCCTGCCCCCCTTCTTCCATCTTCTGGCTGTCTCTCAATATATTTTAAAATTAATTTATTTTTCTTGTTGGTACCTGAGATCAAACTTGGGCTCTTATGCTTCTAAGGTAGGTGCTGTACCACTTGAGCCCCTGACGTTTTATTGAAGGCCAGATTTATGGAGTCTGCTGTCAATCTATCCTTTACAAATCCTGCACATAAGACTATGTCATGCTTACTTGGCCCCTGGTATAAGCTGTGTTATCAGGGCAATAAAAAGTACCATATCATGCTGGTTGTACATTTTCTATGAGGACCTTTGTTTTCACAAGAAGATGAGCTTCTTAGGAACATTTACCCGTCCTGATATTCACAATGTCTGTAAGAGTTTGGCACACCACCCCTCCCCAGAGGTTTACCAAAGGCATCAGGGGTTGCCAGAGGTCCCCCTCTCTACATACTTGTTTCACAGAGCTGACATCCTCTTGCTTCAGTATTTCCAAAAATGAATAAAATCAATTTAAACATGTTGGTATTGCCTGATTTCAAATTACTAGGTTTCAAAATATTTTGTCTCAAATTCACAAACTATGCTACCCTATTCTGCATTTGTTGAAAGTCTTCTCACAAGCAATTTAACTCAAATGCAGAAAAGGCAGTCAACACCCCAGAACCAGCTGAGATCTCCGAAAGTGCAGTAATTCTCAAGGACCTCAGGAAGGGTGTGATAGGGATCACACCTCCAGGATTCTCTATGTTGCACCTGACGGAAAAACAGCTTTAACAAACCTACGCAGAACAGTCTGGCACATCAGCACATGCAAGGGGGTTACAGGACCCTCAGGCCTGGGCCGGCTCGCTCTTGCTGCAGGTGGCTTTCCTCCGAGTGAGGGGGAGGCTGCTTCGATGGCCTGGGAGCATTTCCACTAGCGCTGCCACTCTGGGGACAGGCTGCCTTCCTCAGCTGCCCAAGGGCAAGGTCCTGCTGAACACTTGGCTGGCTCCGTGTCCCGCACGCGGCCCAGATGCGAGCAAGGGACGGTGACACGCAGAGCAGCCGCAGTGCCACTGATTACAAAAGAAGCCACAGGTCCCCTGACTTACTCCCTGGCTCACCTTTATTGCCCTTCCTGGGTGGTTAAGATGATATGACCAGGTGAAATGTGCCCCTGCCAGTGTTTTGAAATCGCAACCTAAGTGCCTCAGTATGTGATTGTTTTTGGAGATAAGACCGGGGAACGGTGATTAGATTCAGTGAGGTCATTAGGGTGGGCCTGTTCCAACGGGACTGGGCTCCCCTGAAGACGGCAAGGACACGGACACACTGAGAGGACAGCACTAGAAGACGGGGAGAAGACAGTGAGCCACAAGCCAAGGACACAAACAGAAGCAGCCACGCCTGCTGCCGGCTTGGTCTGGACCTGCGCCCTCCAGACTGGGAGAAAGCACTTAGTTATGCCGCCCCCGCGACCCAAGAGAGACGCAGGGAACCTCAGTACAAAACTTAAATCTGCAGGGGAGGGAGGAAGGAGAGTCCCGGTCTCTGAATTTCCCAGCACAAAGAGAGGGTGATGCGCGCTGGGACCGCTCGCCCTGCGGAGCTGTGCGTGCGGGAGACCAGGGCTGCGGGGAGGCAGAAAGAGGCCCGCAGGCTGCTGTGATCCGTCGGACCTCCGGGCCGAAAGAAGCCTAGCCTCTGACCGGAGCCGGCTCAGCAGCGGCACAGCCCTACCTGAGCCAAGGGACAGAGCAGATGGCGCAGAGAGAGCGGCAGGAGGAGGCACCTGTCCGCTCTCCTGCCTTCAGTGACTCCCGCGGAGCCCCAAGCGGCCTGTCGCAGGGCCTGGCAGAGAGGCCGCAGGCGTGTGTCGGGTACACGGAAGCTGCGGAGGCTCCAGAGACTCGGGCCAGGACGGATAATCCTCTGATGCCATATGTTTAAGAATAAAAATTAATGTAAAAAAATTCACTACCAACAAAATGCTACTGATATTTCCTTTTGCCTCTGACTCCAACATGGTTAGCATACAGCTTTTATCAATTCTGTTTTTATTTTAAATTTTAATATTTTTTCATTTTTTGCATTAATTTTGCTCTTTAAAATTATTGTATTTAAATATCATTCATCTCAAATTATATCTGGTTATTCTCACAAAGAAATGGGTACCTTTCTTTTAAAATGGCCATCTGTACTGTATTTAGTAGAAATGTTCTCATAGCAATTTTTCAGTTTTTGGTTTTGAGGGGCTCAAACCAGAGATGTGCTGTTGTTGCAAATTCCTATGAATTTATATCTATTTCAAAATTAAGATTTTTGAAAATATTTTGTTTTCTGAAGCTATTGAATTTGCTAGCACGCAGCCCAGTGTGACCCCACTCGCATAAGAGGGCTTGGTAAATTGTAGTCGCTGCTCATCAGACCTCTCAGACCGATGGGAGCCTCGACCCAGAATCGAGCCTCACTCACTGCCGCTGGCCTCAGAACCTGGTAATTCTTTCCTCTTGGGGACACTTTTCTGCTCTCTTTCCTGAGTGTCCTGGGGAAAAGGTTCAAGCATGAACAGCAAGCGGATAAGCTTGTCTTTTTTCTTTGACCGACTTGGTTCCATCTCCGGTAGAGACGGCTCAGGCTGTAAATTAATCATGCTGCCTTCTGCTTTAAATTTGAGTTCCAAGTCAGGAGAACAGATTTCACAAATGCTTGGATGACTCCACTCCTCACCCCAGCTCTTGACTCTTCATGCTGGAATTGTGTAGATCAGCATCACTCAGGAACTCTGGAAATACAAACTCCCAGGCTCTGCGCTGGGTCTCCTGAACCAGAAGCCTTAGGAGCTAGACCGTCGGTGTGTGTTTGCAAAACCTTGCAGGTGACTTTGATGCCTGCTGAAGTTTGAGAACCACTAAATTAGTTCTTCAAAACAAGAATGTACTCATCCTGCTCCAGAGATATGTATTTATCTGCAGAGCTGAGGGTGTGGAGCCCAGGGCTTTGCACATTCCAGGGAAGCACTCTACCCTTAAGCTACAAGCTACTCCCCATAACTTCTTTTTCAAACTAATTTTGAGGCAAGGCCAGTGAGTAGCCCAGGATGGCTTCAAAACTGAGACTCTCCCACCTCAGAATCCCTATTACTGGGCTGTCAGGCCCAGTGAGTTTGATTCCCTTGGTCTGAGTTAGAGGCCTGGTGTTGATGCAGTTAGAGGAACTCAGGCAGTTCTGATAATGGGCCATGGCTCTCTACTGTGCCTGCACTGGATCCACAAGTCTCTTTCTGCCTCTCCAGCATGGTTCTGATGTGTTTGTTTTCTTCACAGAAGCCAAAGCCTCCTTTAGGGCCAAGGATTTAGCTCAGTGGTTCAGGTGCCTGCCTTGCAAGTGCAAGGGCCCAGGTCCGATTCCCGGTAACCACATACAACAATGCCAGATGTGGAGACTCACGCCTGTAATCCCAGTACTCTGGAGACAGAGGCAGGAGGACTGCTGTGAGCTCGAGGCTGAGCTCAGGGCCAGCCTGAACTACAAAAGCGAGACCTTGTCTCAAAACAAACAAAAAGCTTCCTTTAAGAAAAGACTAATGAAATACCATCAAGGAAATGTCCTTCCAAAGAGCCACACCTCTCAGGGAAGCTCCTTGACTGGCCAGGATCAACTTGCACATCCTTTTCCCTCTCCTCTGCAATGACAAGAACCTTACAAATGGGGGGAAAAATACAAATAGAAAAACTCTTCTAAGTGTAGTCCAGAATAGAATCTTTTCCTTATATAATTTGCATCTCCTTCTGGAAATATCCTATATCCCTGATAAAATGCATAAGTAATTTTCTTACCACATTTAGAAACATTATGATGTGTTCTAAGAAACAAAGCACCCACTTCTGTCACTTACTAATTTAGATGCTTTTAACCAAACCTCTAACTTTCTCATATCTGGCCTGATACTGATGATCTTGCCATTTTCCTACAACTTGTGAGTCTTGACTTGCAGATAACTTCTCTGTTACAGCAAGATCATACCAAACCTTTGGAATAGTCTCAAGATTTACAGTCTGAATTTTTTTTTTTTTTTTTTTTTAGGTTTTTTGAGACAGGGTCTCGCTTTTGTGGTTCAGGCTGGCCCTCAGCTCAGCCTCAAACTCACATCACAATCCTCCTGCCTCTGCCTCCCGAGTGCTGGGATTACAGGCGTGAGCCACCACGCCCGGCACTGTGGTATGCGGTACTGGTTGCTGCTGGGCGTGAGTCTCCACGCCCAGTATTGTTATGTGGTTACCGGGGAATCGAACGCGGGCCCTTGCGCTTGCGAGACAGGCGCCGGAACCACTGAGCTAACTCCCCGGCCCCAGTCTGAATATTTTTTAAGAGTGACAAAAAATTCAGAAGCATTACAATTCTGGACTTCAAATTATGAGACAAAGCTAGTGATAAAAGCTTGGAATTGGAAAAAAAAAAACAAACAAACCACATTGCATGCAACAGAACAGAGGATGCAGAAACAACTCCAGGTACATTCAACTACATGATCTCTGACAGGGGGTCTAACAGCTTATCCTGGAGGAATGACAGTCTCTTCAACAAATGGTGTTCAGCAATCTGGCGTCCACACGCAGGAGACCGAGCTTTAAACCATACCTCTCACCATGTCCTAAACTAAATGAAAATAGATCAAAGACCTAAATATTAAAATAGAGACAGTCTGCTGGAAGATAGAATAGGAAGAACTCTTAAAGATACAGGCATATGCAAGACCTTGCTGAACAAAATCGCAATCAGAAAACAAATAATGTCAATCAATAAGTGAGATCGGATGAAATCGTAAAGCTTCTGCACAACAAAGGAAACAACCAACAGAGTGAAAAGACAACCTGCAGATTGGGAAAACATTTTCCAGCTATTCCTTCAAAAACTATATCAAAAATATATGAAGAACTTAAAATAAAAGATCCAATCAAAAAATGGCCATTGGAAAGGAATGATACACTTTAGAAGTAACAGGGCAATTTCAGAGGTAACAAATGGCCAATAAACATGAAAAATCTTCAACATGACTGGCAATTAGGGAAATGCAAATAAAACAACACCAAGATTCCACTGTATTTCAGAAAGAATGGCTATCACCAAAACATAAGAAATGTTAAAGGAAATGTATTTACACACAATGGAGTATGAGTTTGCCATAAACATACACTTGAGTCATTTGTAGGAAAATTGATGCACTTTGAGACCATAATGTGAGTGAAATAAATCTGACTCACCAGCTTAAATATCATATGGCTTCTCTTAGAACATTTAAAACTCAAAATATAAAGAAAAGAATAAAGATAAAGGATACTGCTAGAAATAAAATTAAAAATCATTTAGTTATAAACCCAATTGGTTTGTATTTGTAGTTCCTGAATGGGAAAGCATTCATTTTGTTTGAAACAGAATGGGAGATCCACTGAGCAAAACAAAACAATGGGTTTTATAAGGTGGAAACAAGGAAACAGGAAAATAGAAAAAAGTTGATTGGTTAACTTTAGATTAGTTTTTTTTTTTTTAAGTTGAAGCAAAAGGGACTTCCTTTAAACATTAACTCATGAACCTCAAACATGCTCCAATCACATCAATCAACTCCTATCATCATTTTTTTACACTCTAGAAAATAAAACGGGGCTGAAAGTCTCTTCCTGCTGCAGACAGGGCTTATCATTGCTTCTGTTGAAAGTCAGAACCCATCAAGACCGACACTGAAGGAGTTTACTCTAAAATTAACAGATTTATGTTCTTTACAAAGCTTGGACTACTGGGTAGGACTTCTGGTTGTGTGAGGTGGCTAAGACTGCATGCTAGGGACTCCTGAGAATGTACATTTACGAAGTCTCATAGTTCCTTGGGGGGATGTCAAAAGGTACCACCTATGATTGAAGCAGATTAGGGCACCCTTTCCTCCAAAAAAAGCAAGCTCTGCTTTAAAAACAAAACACTGCAAACTAAAATCTCCAATGTTATTGAGATATACTTTATACACAATAAAGATGCACTTATGTGTAGTCATCCTCCTCATCAGTGTGGTACTGGGCCGAGGATCAGGTTCGGAGGTTTGGACAGGAGGGTGAGCGAGCAGTCATCACGCAGACTCTGGGGAGGTTTCAGTGAATGCTTAGTATTTATTTATTTATTTATATTTGAGACAGGGTCTCGCTTTGTAGTTCAGGCTGGCCCTGAGCTCAGCCTCCAACTCACATCACAGCAATCCTCCTGCCTCTGCCTCTTGAGTGCTGTGATTACAGGCGTGAGCCACCACGCGGCAGCCTGGCACTATGGTATTGATACTGGTAGCTGCTGGGCGTGAGTCTCCACACCCAGTATAGTATGTGGTTACCGGGATCGAACCCGGTCCTTGCGCTTGCAAGACAGGCGCCGGAACCACTGAGCTCAATCCCCCGCCTGCTTCCGTCTTTATTGAGGGCTACATAGGTTTATATAGAACAAGGAGAATGGGAGTGGCTATGAGCCCATAGGGGCAAAGGGCGGTAGCTTACTGGTGGGGCGCAAGTTTTTCACCTTTTATGGTTAGCTCTTGGTGGAATGAAGGGGTCAGGACTAGAGGAAGAATGGGAGGCCCCCAAGTGGCTATAGGCAAGTTTCTATGCACCAGAGTGAGTGTGCTCAAACTCCTGAGTGTCTCCTAGGAGACGCTGAGCTTCTCCTTCATTTATGTATTTTATAAACGCAATTCACTGAGTTTTAACAAATCCATACAGAGAATCGTTTCCATTGCACCTCAGAATTCCCACAGGTACTCAGAAATGAGTTCTGCCCAGGCACCCATGGGCCTGCTTTCTGTCACTGTGGGTTGTTTTGCCTTTTCTAGCCCCTCGTGTGAATGGAACTCTACAAGGCAAGTTTTCTGCACCTGTCTTCTTTCACTAGGCATGACTGCTTGAGATACATTCTCCTCTGCACGTATGTGTACGACTGAGCTGCATCCACTGCAGGGATGCCCCTGGCTTAGAGACCTGTAGGTGAGTTCTTAGGTGCTTCCAGTTTTCTGTCTACTATGAATAAAGTAAAAAATAAAGCCCACACCAAAACAAGACAAAAGCCCTCTGTTCATGAATGTTGTAAGAATTCAGATTTTGTATATCATTTCAGGTGAAAAACGCCACTTGGGTTCTCAAAAACAGAGGGTGACGAAAGCGGGAAGGGAGGAGGGAGGAAGGGAAGTGAGAGGTGGGGAGAGAGGAAGGGCAGAGGAAGCCACCGCCGACAGAGAGAAGCTCGGTGTGTGGAGCCAGCACACACTGGACTCGCAGCTTAACTCTGCTTCTAGTTACAAGTGTTGAGTACCTGAGCGCTTTTTGTACAATAATCAATTAATTTAATTAACACTAATTTTTGTAGGATACTTGATAGTACCCTTTTGTTATACCTGGGGATTGAACTCAGGACTTTTGCACTGAGCTACATTCCCAGCCCTTTTAAAATTTTTTATTTCAGGGCCCGGGATATAGCTCAGTGGTTCCGGCGCCTGTCTTGCAAGCGCAAGGACTGGTTCGATCCCGGTAACCGCATAACAATTCTGGGCGTGGAGACTCACCCCAGCAGCAACCAGTACCACACACCACAGTGCCGGGCGTGGTGGCTGACGCCTGTCATCCCAGCACTCAGGAGGCAGAGGCAGGAGGATTGCTGTGATGTGAGTTGGAGGCTGAGCTCAGGGCCAGCCTGAACCACAAAGTGAGACCCTGTCTCATAAAAAAGAAAAAAAAATTTAAAAAATTTTTATTTCAAGATAGGTTCTCAGTAAATCACTGGACTGCCTGTGCTGGGCTCTCCCTCCAGGCTCAGCCTTCCAGAGTGCAGAGACAACAGGCATAATGCAGAAGAGGAAGGAGGAGTCTAGACTGGCTTCCAGGACCTGATCTCCCCAGGAGATGAGATGTACCTGGTAGTAGCTTCCTCTCAGAGGGCTGTGTGGGCTGGGAGAACTGAGCCCCAGAGCCTACTGTCTGGTTCAGACCATACTGTACAGACGTGTGGTAATTTTTAATCATGCTTTAAATCATCCTTTAGAAATGATTATCCGCCCCATCCTGCAACAGCTTGTGCTTCATAGGAGTGTAGATAAGACAAGGGGACTTGAGTCCGTGGCTTGGTCAGTGATGAGAAGTTCCTGCCCACTAACTGTGGGACTCTCTGGAGAGACTGACTGTCAGACTGAGGCAGGCAGCGTGTGATCTGTGTGGCAGCAGCTGGGAAGAGCCTGGCTGCAGGGAGCCCGAAGCTGTAGCTTCTGGGGCTTGTGCTGTCACGTCTGCCTCTGTGGGAATCAAGGAAAGAGGCTGAAGCATGCCCTGACTTGGAAAATAACCACCTGCAGCAGCTGGAGAAATAAAAGGGCTCAGGGGGTCATGTTCAGCTCTAGCACAATGGCCAGGAGTCAGGCAATGGGAGTCTTGTGATAGTTCAACCTCAGCTCCCTGCAAATCCCTCTGGGAGCTTGGCGTCTCCATCAGTAATGAGGGGTGGGACCACACTGCTTCCATCTCTGATACCCTGTAATTTTGTGATACTGATTAATCCATGGTGCCGGGAACTCTGCTCTCTTACCAAGCTTCCGTTGTTCATAAGGCCAGCCCCACATGAAGTAAATCTTACAGAGAAAGGGACAAGCTGGCAAAAGAAAAAAAAAAAGACAAATGCCAGGAAGCTTGAGTGAAGGTGGGAAAATGCTTAGCTCAGCTTTGAACCTACTGTAAACATTAATATGTATATATTTTTTTCTTTTGTGGGACTGGCGACTGAACCCATATTGAGCTACATCCCCAGCTAGGATTATAGGCGTGTGCTACCACACCCAGCTGTCATATATTTTGTTAAAGGATATCTGCAGTACAAATGAGGTTAGATGAATGAGTCATGGTATTACACACAGCTAAGTTAGTTAGAAATCTTATAGATACCCAGGGCTAGGCCCTGTGGGAGTCAGTGCAGAGGATGCAAGCACATTCCAACTGTGGTTGGAGGTACATCTGTTGAAGACCAGACCTCAAGGTAAGGACAGAATGACCAGGCCTACACGCCTTCTCAGTGCATAACATAATTGGTATCACCTGGTCAAATAAAGTCTAGAAAGATATCGGTCATCCAGGTGGGTGACCAAGATGTCTAGTCCATCCCTTTCTGAAAAGATCTTTGTTCTTTCGAAGTACGTTTCCTACATGTCCTGCTTCCCCATTGGATCAATATCACCTAAGAGGCTACACTGGTAATCTTATTGGTTGATCACAGTTTTGGCCCTCTTGCACCCACCTGTGATTCTGCTGTATAAAACTTCCTTTGAGAAGGGGAGTTCTGGGTCTCCTCCTGACTCTCAGGAGCTATATCTCCCTCAATGATTATTTCCTACTCTTAACCTCCACTGTTCCTTAAAATACATTCCTCAGTTTTAGGGAGCATGAAGTTGGTGTATCTGACATCTCGAAGATCAGGAATTACATTTGTTTCTTCTGTAACATTAGCTGAAGAAGTAGGATCGGCAGTCATTGGCAAATAAGTTTATTAAGCAATTAGTAGAGCAAATTTTCACTCAAGTAATCAATAAACATTTGTTCAACATATGTTATGTCAATATATACTGTGGAAAACATGTTTTAAAAGTAGCATATGTAGGACAGGGGATTTAGCTCACCGGTTCCTGTGCCTCTCTTACAAGCACAAGGGCCCGGGGTTCAATCTCTGGTAACCACATACAATGTCGGGTGTGGAGACTCATGCCTACCAGCAATCAGTACCATGTACCACAATAGTGGGTGTGGTGGCTCATGCCTGCAATCCCAGCACTTGGGAGGCAGAGGCAGGAGGACTGCTATGAGTTCAAGGCTTGTTTGGGCTACATAGTGAGCTCAGGGCCAGCCGTAACTACAAAGTGAGACCCCATCTCACACACACACACACACACACACACACACACACACACACACAAAGTAGCACACCCTTGTTTGCAGGAATACACAATATATGTTTTATTTGGATAAGACAAAAAGAATCTTGCTACAGGGTGACCAAAGATGAATTCTGTGATAGAAATATAGGGCAATTTAAGGTTCGAAGGAAGTATGAGGACTGGGACATCAGAAACATTTCAAGAGGGATACGAAATTCATAAAAGACTTTGACAAAAGAATGGAATTTTCCGGAAGGTTTTGGAGCTGAGGAAGGATTCCTGGGAAGAGAAATAGTGCAAATGAATGTTAATGCACAGAGCAGGGACGTGCGGAGATGTGCAAGAGCTAGAAAGAGGTGTGGTTGAAAGAGTATTGTAGCTGCACCTAAAGAATAGTAGGAAGTCAGCTCTTGGCTGGTCAAAGTGACATCACGAAGTGTTAGAGGCCGTGGGGGTTCCTTGTTGTGGAGCATTATGGGAAGGTGCTATTCCCAGTTTGAGCAGTTCTATGTGGTGGTCTGAGCTGAACCTTCATACATTTTTCTGGCTCCACTGAGTAGGATAGAATGAACTGAAGGTCAGCCAGGGGACCTGCCAGGTCTAAATCTGAAGACGAGCTGAGCCCAGTGGAGGGAGTGTTGGGTGGGCAGACACTGAGGAATGCACAGCTGGGAGGCGCTAGGAACGTCACTGGGAGCTCGGCTGCCTGATCACACTTCTATTAGAGACAGAGCAAGCGGCAGGGCCGGGGTGAGAGCGAAGCAGCAAGAAGCCGGAGAGAGCACTGTCTGTTCCCGGGTCCACAGACAAGCCCTGGAGGAGAGTAGGATGCGCTATTACAGACAGCCAAGTTAAAGAGGAATTAACGTACAGGAAGGGAGATTCGGCACTGAGCCCTCAAGGGGGTCAGCACAAAATGCAGGAATCAGAATTGTAGCTGGAGGAGGAAGATGAGAAGCAACGGACAGGCATGGCTTGCCTTCCGGAGGACATAATCAACAACTTGATGTTATAGAATTAGCACCACCTGGTCCAGTGAGTCTAGCTAGAAAGGAGTTCCCCAGGTGGGTGATCAGAGCTCCCGGATCAATATTGTTCTAAAGGGCATGTGTGAGGTTACTGGGCTTTATGGGAAAAAAGGCTTATTCCAGTGAACAGAGACCGAAATTGGGGGCAGATTTCAGTAGCTGTCTGAAGAGCCGAGTTTATTACATTTCTGTGTGAATGGGCTGACACCAAGGCAGGCAGCTACAAGGGGAACTCGTCTTGTACAGGGTTGGAATGGAGGCTGGGGCTGTTATACCCAGATCGCGTGCGAGGTCTCTAAAAAACACCAGGAGCCATCTCCGATGTAAATGAATGAGGGTTTATTCAAGCTCAAGCAGGGACTCTCAACAGCAGGATGTGGAGAGAACCTTGAGCCCCGGGAGGGTTGGGTTTTTATGGGGGGTGAGAGGGGAGTGGAAGTTTTAAGATGTGGGGTGGTCGGATAGGCTAAGAATTTAAAAAGCATACGGGGGCTTTAGATATGGCTAGCCAGGGCGTTTTTGTTTTTTTTTTTTTTTTTAGGTTTTTTGAGACAGGGTCTCGCTTTGTGGTTCAGGCTGGCCCTGAGCTCAGCCTCCAACTCACATCACAATCCGCCTGCCTCTGCCTCCCGAGTGCTGGGATTACAGGCGTGAGCCACCAAGCCCGGCACTGTGGTATGTGGTACTGGTTGCTGCTGGGGTGAGTCTCCACACCCAGTATTGTTATGTGGTTACCGGGGAATCGAACCCAGGCCCTTGCGCTAGCAAGACAGGCGCCGGAACCACTGAGCTAACTCCCCGGCCCTAGCCAGGGCGTTTTTTGTCTCAGGGAATAGCCTCTTTATCAGGATTTGAGGGGAAAAGGTCAGCAGTCCAGGGCCAGAATCTTTAGGTTTAGTTCTATCAGGTAACAGAGGCCTGCTGTCCTGGTGATTGGTCCTTGCTAGTAACATGCACCCTGGTTGGGTTACTCATGTTCTAAAGAATTTGGGGGCCAGGGATTTAGCTCAGTGGTTCTGGCACCTGTCTTGCAAGCTCAAGGACCTGGGTTCGATCCTTGGTAACCACATACACTACTGGGTGTGGAGATTCACGCCCAGCAGCAACCAGTGCCACATACCACAGTGCTGGGCGTGGTGGCTCATGCCTGTAATCCCAGCACTCAGGAGGCAGAGGCAGGAGGATTGCTGTGATGTGAGTTTGAGGCTGAGCTCAGGGCCAGCCTGAACTACAAAGCGAGACCCTGTCTCAAAAAAAAAAAAGCTAAAGCGTTTGGGTATTTAGCTCAATGTTTCCGGCGCCTGTCTTGCAAGCGCAAGGACACAGGTTCGATCCCCTGGTAACCACATACCATACTGGGCGTGGAGACTCACACCCAGCAGCAACCAGTACCACATACCACAGTGCCAGGTGTGGTGGCTCACGCCTGTCATCCCAGCACTCGGGAGGCAGAGGCAGGAGGATTGCTGTGATGTGAGTTGGAGGCTGAGCTCAGGGCCAGCCTGAACCACAAAGCGAGACCCTGTCTCAAAAAACCCAAAAAATATAAAAAAGAAAGAAAGAAAGAAAAAAAAAAGCTAAAACAAAGAATTTGGGGCATTTCTTAAAATGGAGACTTTAGCTCAAGGCCAGACTCTTTTTCAAAGTGGAGTTAAGTTAGTCAGGCTGGGCTCTATGTGGCCATAAGAAATGTTTATCACTAGGGATCAAAAATCATCAATATAAATGTAGTCACTGGACTCCTTGGCACCAAGGAGGTTGTATACCGTCTGCAATTTTTTTATGGTCATCTGCCTTGTTTACTGATAATAAATAAGCTGGTGTTTGCTTTGCAAAGGTCTTATTCAGGCCAGGCACAACTTTTCCATCTCTTTGTTGTCAGGTACAGAGCAGGGCAAGAAAGTGGACAGAGCCTCTCACAGCTGCTTTCAGTGTGACGAATGGAAAACGTGGACAGTCTAGGTGGGAGAAAAATCTCTAGCAGAGGCTGGACTGGCAGCTCGAATGTGGTCCTGAAAGACGTCTGAGGAGGCAGGACATCAGTTTAGGAGAAGCTATGAGGTGTGGCCACAGGGCTCAGTGAAAGAGACAGGAGAGCTAACTCAGTTAAAGGCACAGGAAGAGGATCAGGAGGTGTTTAAGTCTTCTCCATTGGCTACCGAACAGGAGGCCGGTAAGAAGGGAAGAAAACAGTTCGCTGTCTCCTGGGGAGAAGTCACACAGTGCACCTTGAAAAGAGATCTGTCCAGTTAAGATAGGATTTGAGGTTGGAAATATGAGAGTGAAACCAAATAAGACAAAAGTATACTGAACGAAAGAAGTCGGTGAAATGGCGAGAGACACAGCGTCAAGGCATTTTGTGTTTTCTGGAGTCTGGATCAGCCTGATGGAAGTGGGGGAATTGTTTGCAATTTTTCCAAGGAGCAGTCAGGTCAGTTGTCAGCGGGGCACAGCTTCACATGACATTGCTGAGCCCACTTCAGAGTCCCAGAGATGGACAGCTTTCAGGGGGCTGTAGACAAACAGGAAAGGTCTTTTCCATTACTCGGTAGGTACTGGGGATTTCAGGGTTTCTCTTTATTAAAATCCATTTATTATGCAGGCCATCTTCATGAAGCTGGGTGCCAGGAAAAGGCTAGCAGCACATCACATGTCTTTTCAGATCTCTTTTAGGAGAGGGAGGTAGTCTCCAGTGGAGTCAGTTCTAACTGAGATGTAGCCCAAGTAAAAGGTGTGGCCACGTATAATCTCACATGGACCGTACTTGTAGGGTTTCTTGGCATGGCTCTGACAGGGAGAGCAATGGGAAGCAGGGAAGCTCGATCCTTACACTATAGGTAGAAAAGCTAGTTAGATATTTGGCAGACAGATAGGGCAGGCCCTTGGAAAACTCACAAGAAGGAAGCTTCTTACCAAAGGTCAGAGACATCAGCAGAACTCCCAGAAAACAGTGACTGATCAGGCCTCCTTCTCCTGAATAACTAAGTCCACAGGGAGCCAAGGTCTAGATCCTCCCCTCCCTTCTCAGGAATGCAGTAGTTGTAAATTCCCCGGGACAAAGGGCCAGGAATTTGGCCCACCTGGGATCGAAAAGACCCTATAGGATTTGATTTCTCATTGGACCCTACTTGATCAAGACTGCTTAAACATCTGTACTTGTTGTAATTCCATTGGTTTGCCCATTTCTTTTAAATCTTCTTGGAAGCCCCCACTTTACCCATTGGTTAACTGTTAATTTGTCCACCTCCTTGAATCTTATTGGAAGCCCCGCCTAAAGCCTGCCTCACCTAGCTCCGAAAAGCCCTCCGAAGCGTGGGGTGGGTGGGCTACCCACCTTCCAGTTCCTCGGAAGAAGCCCTCTTTCTCAATAAAATTTTCCTACTCAGTCGTTCCTAAAATTCATGCTTGGATTTCGGAGAGCTGAAACTCGCCTTCTAAGTGGGGAGCCAGGCCTTGCTCGCCTGTGTTACAGAGTTGGAGCATGACTCTAGTAAGGTGGGGGATGATAAGGTGAGAAAGGAGTTAAAAACTGTCCAGGCTTTTTGTGAGTCTGTGGTACAGGCCCCTGTCTACCCCATGAAGGTGTCCACCCAGACCAGGAGAAACCATAACTTTTGTACCCATGGCATGCGAAGGAAATCCGTTTGCCAGTCTGAGTTGAAAAACCAGATGTGTGGGTCAAGGAGGAGGCCTGAGGGATGGTTACCTGGCAAACCGCATTGACGGGGGGAAACCTAGAGAAGGGTCTTCCAGGAGGCAGAACAGGTAAGAGGCTCCAGTAGACAGGTTGGGGGGATAGAGAGGAAGAGACTAACAGTTTCCTTTGTGGGTTTATCTGCAAAGGAATCCCCAGCAGCTGGGAGGTGTCCCGGCAGGGAAGCACAGCCAAGCACCCCACACGCCCGGGGCAGTGGGAAAGCGGCCTGAGGGACCCCTGCTGGAAGCCAGGCGTAATTTCTGTGTTTTCAATGAGACTTTCCTAACTTTCTCCTTTGCTTTGTGCTTCATTCCTGGATGTGGGACCACAAACTTGGCAGTTTTGACATCTAACAGGTTTGGAGTTCTGTTTTTCCTATAACAGGACTTTTCTGGTCCTCAACCTAAACCTCGATGTCCCCCATCAAACTCAGCAGCAGAGAGACAATAGTTCTGGGTAAAGAACTGTGGGATTCCAGTAGCTGGCTTGTCTCCAGGAAGCATAAAAGACAAAGATAAAAAGACAATGGAAAGCTGGAGTTTTTAAAGTGTACTTTTAAGAAAAACTGCAGCTGCTGCTTTTTGTTTTTCTCCTTTCCCAAGACACAATAAGCCTAGACAGCGCCTTTTCACCTGCAAATTGGTCTTGTTCAGCTGTAGACAGACCAGCTCTTTTTACCTGTACTTCCTTCATCAGAAAGCAGCAATGTTAGTCGGCAGCATATTTCAAATGAAAACACTGTATATCATTTGCATCTGACATCGCCCACCAGATGGGACCCATTCTAGATCACTAGTCTTGAAGACCCCTCACCCCAAGACCTATAGACACACTCGACTCCAGACCATAAGGCACGTCTTTCTTGGGGCCTGTGCTCCTATTTCTTTGACTCTGTACTTTTAAACTTCTGCTTGCTAGGTTTCTCCATGCCTCCTACTGACCAGATCTGAAAACTCGTGACAAGAGTCAGTAGCCTGCAAGCCTATGGCACGAACAGGTTGGTTGTAGGTTCTTCTCGTCTCAGTGGGAACCTCCTTTGACCCTACCTGGCAACCACCTCAGAGACCTGTTTCTATCTATGTAATGGAGAGTTCACCAGGAAATTCAAAGAGCTAACGTGGTTAATCCAGCAGGTGCTGATTCCCTTCAGCTGAGTCAGAATCATAACAAGCTTCCTGAAATGTCACCAGGAAAGCAGCCAGGTGAGCAGAAGCAAAAAGAAGGGGAAATTCCAGAGTGAATTTGACTCTGAAACCAGGAACTGGAGGCTTTTCAGCCTTTCTCATTTACTTAAAAATCTCTGTGTTATAAATCTGGTTTCTTCCATTCTCCCCAACCTTGTGCCCTTTCTCCCATCTCCTGGCCGTGCTAGGTGGGAAAGGGAGCAGCACGGGAGGAGGAGCTGATGTCTGCCAAGGGCTTTGGCAGCTTTGCTGGAACATGCTGCACAAATACAGGATATTATTTTTAAGCCTCTGCTTAGAGGAGGGAGCGCCAAGAGGAGCATTGCCTGGTGTCCTGGGGCAGCGGCAGGGGGAGGTCAGGGAACAGGAAGTACTGAGAGGAAAGAATAGAGCACCAGGGAGCCGGGCTTTGAAGCCCCTCTCCACGGAGGCCTCGCTGAAAATTCCCAGCTATGCTGGGCAGAAGCAGAGTCTCCTTACCGTCTCAGTGGTAAAGATGAACATATTTGCAAATGGATGTTTAGCTGGAGGTTGGGGAGGTGGCAGAGGTAGCAGCAGCTCTCCTGCCCTTTCGTGCTGGGAGTCCTTTTGACTCAGGGGGAATAAATGTAACTCCCAAACCCACCAGAAATCTAAAATGTAAGTTCATGTTCTCTAAAATCAAAGATTGAACTCTAGGAACAACAGGTCAAGAATAGGGAAGATTTATTAAAAGATAGCTTCTACCTAGGAAAGACAGAAGAGGGACCAGAAAATAAGTCATCTGCTCACCGTGCTTTTGAAGGTGTTTTAAGTGACAAAGCCACAAGGTGAAGTGCGTATAAAGCAGGACAAAACTATAGTCAAATAGTAAGATTACAAGTACAGTCACTTAGGTAATATTGTTCCAATGAGAAATCACAAGGTAGAAAAAAACTATGATTAACCAATAAGATTATGACAAGTATAGTGTTTAGGTTATATTGACTAAATAAGACCCAATGGGAAACAAGTCATGTAGCAACCATACAATGATTTTCAGTCAACCGTCTTACCTGGAAGGGGTGGGTAAGATCTTGATCCCTCACCCAGGTAATTGATATTTAGAATATCAGTTACTGCTATGCATCCTTAGGAGAAGCATGCAGGTGTGATAGTTTCTCTTCTTTTACAAGGCTGGCCTTCAATGAATGTGTCTAGATTGTTCTCCGTGTTGAGGGCCAGCCCTAACTGCCTGTAGGGTGTCTAACTAACTTACCTATCTACAATATTTTCTATGCAGACTTCCCGGAAACCCAGGAAGAGGACTTCAGGAAGTCAGGTTCAGTTTCCATTCCCTGTCCTGATTTGACAGAAGAGGGGGCAAAGTCACCCACCAGCCAGTGCCAGACTCTCTGTGCCTGCTGGGAGCAGAGTTTCACACGTCCCAGGCCCTCCCCTGCAATGCAAACCACAGCAGGCTGACCTCACTTCCTAGGAAGACAGGACGAAGACTACCTGCCCACACTGCCAGCTCTGCCCCTCAATTTAGGCTTCAGATCCAAATTTGTGTTTTTACGTTTTAAAAAGAGATGCACTACCAACCCCCCTAGTCCTCAAGTGCACACACACACACATTTCAAGGCTATCTGACTTTCTGAAAATGGGAGGGATCTGAGCCCTTTGCACACTCAATGTTCACAGCAAGCTTCCCCCAGCCCCTCTGGGACACAGGTCTGCAAGCTTTCAATGAGCAGAGCTCCCTAGCCACAGGGTTCCCTGCATAAGTATAGCCACTAAGGTAATTTTGACCCAGTAGGGAAACGGGTCACACAGCAAGTGTACATGGAGAGAACATGCATCTTTTTAGGAAGAAATGAGCAGGGAGGTCTTGGTCACTCACCGGAGTGACCCGTGTCTAGCTAGCCATTATTGGACCAGGTGATACCAGTTACAGTATAATCATCTATTTATTGCTTATCCCTCAGGGAAGTATATAGGCTTGATCATGCCATCTGTACCTGGAGGTCTGGCCCTCAACAGATGTGCTCCCAGCCGCAGTTGTAGTATGTTCTCATCTTCTGCACTGACTCCTTTAAGGGCCCAGCCCTGTCTGCCTGCCTCGAATATTTCTACTTAGCTGAGTTGTCTTTCATACTTTGACCATCTCTTTGTTCTGAAAATTATAATGTACATACTGTATACAATGTATCTTTCAGTGACCAATTTACTTTGTGACCTGGTGGTCACAGGAACGTGCCTCAGTTGTTAAAGGAGAGACATCTGTGCTTTTTGAGTGGAGGGTGGTGTGAGGGAGCAGGAGCTCTGAATGACAAGCTCAACCATTTTTTCTCCGTGAAAGAAGGAAGCATTAAATTTTAAAAAACAAGCGTAATGGGTGAGTGTGATGGCTCACATCTGTCAAACTAGCACTTAGGGCGGCTGAGGCCGGAGGGTCACAAATTCTAGCTCAGCTGGGCCAATTTAGCCAGTTAGGGAAAACTTGTCTCAAAACAAAATATGACAAATAAGAAAGAACTGGGGCTGTAGCTCAGCATGAAGGCCCAAGTTCAATCCCCAGTAAAGAAAAAAACAAGGAGGGTGGGGAATAGTGTTTTGAGCAGAGAGCCAGGTAAGGGCCACACTGGAAGAGCAGGCGCAGGGCTGAGGGTGCCCTCTGGGACAGATTTCCTGTCATCCCTCTTTCCTCTCCCGCCAGTGCCAGCAGCCCGGGGTGGTGAAGGCTGATGGAGAAGATACACAGGCGCTCGTGGCCTCGGAAGGGGATGTGTGTGGGGGTGGCTGTGGCTTGTCAGTCTCGGTCCTCTGGATTTGTGCTCCAACTTGAGGGTGGTCCCAGCCTTTTCCAGCAGCTGTTCAAAGCAGGTGAAGTGGATCAGGGCCTGAGGACAGCCTCGTGTGGAAGGGGTCAGGCTGCAGTACTGCCCGTGGGAGGCAGGCTGAGTTTGCAGAGCTGGTGCGTGCTTACTGAGTGCCCACTGAGTTAAGTGCTGTCTGTCCTGGTCATTCCTCCCCCACACTCAGCTCTGCCCTGCTCTGTGCCCAGAAGACGCCGGCTCCCTGCCCCTGGGTGCCACTTGGGCTTGGCCTGCTCTCAAGAACCTGGTGTTAGCTCATCTCTCACTGCTCCTGAATCTCACCGTCCAGGGACCTGTTCCACCCAGTCCTGTCTCCTAGCACAGGAAGCCCTGGTCAGGTGCCGCCTGCTCCCTCCAGAACCCCAGTGCCCTAGAGCACAGCAGACGGAGGGCTGGTGACTCCAGCCAGAAATAATTTGACTGACAGACAAGGAATGTAGGAAAGACAAGAGCTTTTATCAATCACGGTGTGCTGCCAAGGGGCCAGCAGGCAGTTTGCAAGAGAGGAGCCACAGTCTGGGCTCTGAGTGCTTTTGACTGAGGGCATGCTGTTGGAGACAGGGTCTAGGCAGTGGATGTGACCATCTAAAGAAAGTCTGTCTCTGGCGGACACCCCCTGTGGATCTTCCCAGATTACCTGCATTTCGTTTAAAATTAAATTACGCTTGTCTTGGCATGTGATGCCTGCTCGTGATCCCAGCACTCAGAAGCCGGAGGCAGGAGGACCGCTGTGAGTCTGGGGCCAGCCTGGGCTACATGGCAAAAATCTGCCTCAAAAAAATTAAGTTTACAGCTGCATTTTGACAAGACTGCTCCTTCGGCTTATAGAAAACCTTTCACCTTAGATAAGGTGATAAGTAGGCCGTCCTTGTAACAGCCCCGGGCACACTGTCGCCGTTTTTTAGAAAGGGAAAATGATGCATGATAAGACAAATTTTCTGAGGCCAAGCAGGTCTGCTTGTCAGCCAAACTGCCCACACCGTTACTTGTTTTGGTGCTGAGTGCTGCTGGGCGTGAGTCTCCACGCCTGGCAACTGGGATCGAACCCCGGCCCTTGTACTTGCAAGGCAGGGGCCAGAACCCCTGCGCTAAATCCCTGGCCCCTGCCCACACCGTTTCTACCCACCCCAGCCCTTGTCACGGGTGAAGGCAGGTGATGATGGAGGCTCCATAGCAGAGTTTGTGAGGGAAACAGCTGCGTGTTGTGGCTCCTGGCAAGAAAACAGCTCCCAGAGACCAGAGAAAACCCTGCAGAGTGAGACACAAACTATGTGTCAAGCCAAGAGACTGAGTTATTTTATTAGGTATTTGAAGCTTTGTACTTTTCTGAGGTCACTTAACTAGCAAATGGCAGAGGCCGGACATCAGCAGAAGACAGGACAGCTCCACATCCTGTGCTTTGGAAGAGGAATAATTAGGAGGAAGGAAAAACAAAATGATGTTAAGTCAAGCGAAACCAGAGCCTGGAGCATTTTCTTCTGCTCCCTTTCCATCACCATCCAGAACCCTAGACGTTCACAGGTCTTGAGCACTCAGCCTGTGCCAAGACATGTTTCAAGTGCCCGTTTGAGGGAGCTAAAGTCAGACAGTCTGGCAATTTTCAGTTTATCCAGTCCGAGGTACCAAGTGGCAGAACTGGGATTCTGGGATGTACGATAACCAAACTCCACTATCACTTTGCCCAAACTGTTGCCAGTCTGACAGGGAAGGTGGTATGGAATGGAGAGGAACAGATCAATGAACCATGCACATTGAAAATGTCCCCCAAGGGTCTACGACCACACCTAAGCAGCTGCTTACGCACATCACCCCCAAGTAGCCTGGAGCTGTTCTCAAGACCCCACGGTTGTCCCTACTCTTGGAGCACCTTCCATCTTTAAGGGATGTGGGCCAGGTTTTGAGAACTGGCTGCGAGACTTTGGAAATTGAGAGATATACCCACTAGGATACCTATGCAGCCTCTCGGGTCATCTATTTAGTGACAGCCACACACCAGCTCTTCACACCAGTTACCCCAGACAGCTGAACTGGGCTAAGAGTAGGTCTGACTTGTTTAGCACCCTGTATCTAGATGTTCATTTTGTTCCAAATAGTGCCATTCAATGTACCATCTGTGCCATGCAGCACAGTTTGGGAAGTTGGAAATGAGAGTCCCTTCATATCTGCTAACTTCAACAAAAAGGTGAACTGGAAAGACTCTAGACACCTGCAAAATCAGGACAAAGAACTTGCCTGCATTGACCTTATCTCTAAGTGCAAGAAAAAAAAAATCTCCTGAAAACGTATATCCATGGCCTTCAAAGTTACATCACCAGGCTGTCCAGAAATCTCAGAGCCAGAAATTTAACTCAGAGTAGTCTTAGGTTGAAGGCACCTGGTGACAGGTAAAGGCGAAATTTTTTAGAGGTTTATATATTTAAGTAAAACTCAACAAGCCACATATGAAACCCAAGAAGTTAAATAAGAGCTAACAGCCCCAGGGACAAAACACACAAGTAAACAAGCCACCATGAGCCATAGTCAATGCAAACAGCAGAGTCAGAGCCCCAAGGACATCAGATATAGGAATTTTCCTACAAAATACAAAATGAGCCTATTAACACTAAAGAAATAGGAAAGGGAATCAAAAACATATGCAAACAATATGGCAGATGGGCCGGGGATTTGGCTCAGTGGTTCCGGCGCCTATCTTGCAAATGCAAGGACCTGGGTTTGATCCCCGGTAACCACATACAATACTGGGCGTGGAGACTCACCCCAGCAGCAATCAATACACATACCACAGTGCTGGGCATGGTGGCTCATGCCTGTAATCCCAGCACTCGGGAGGCAGAGGCAGGAGGATTGCTGTGATGTGAGTTGGAGGCTGAGCTCAGGGCTAGCCTGAACCACAAAGCGAGACCCTGTCTCAAAAAAACAAACAAAAAAAACCCAACAAAAACAAAAACAATATGGCACCAAGTGGAACTGGAAAGAGAAACATGATCCTTCTAAAAATGATAATAATTGTACTCACTTTGGCAGCACATATATTAAAATAAAAATGATAATAATTACTGTTGAAATTAAAAGTCAGTCATACCTTAAAAGGCACATTAGACATGGCTTAAGGAATTGAGACAGCCATTCACTGGGAGAGTCAGATTTCTACCTTTGAGAATGTTCAGACCAGGAAATACCCACCTTGACGTGTTTCCTTTGCAACTGGGGGATGAGCAGCTGTCTTGAACCATGTGCACTAGAAGGAACGTCCTGCCCTGTGTTACATGGGACAGCGAGGACAACCCCTGGGTCTGGAGACCCCTGACTCGCACGGGCTTTACTCAGGGCCTGTGGTTGCAAAGAAAGGAGGACTCCAAATTCAAGTTTCCTTTTAAAAAGCTGCTTAGAAGCCATCACACAAGGGTTTACTTAGAAAGGATGCTTTTCCTCTAACTGCAAAATATCACTGATGCATCTTAGGGATTTATCTTACTAATAAACATCTGAAACCTGGTGTGTACAACTGTCTAGTGTTGAAATCTGATCAAGGATGGGGAAGCAGAAGGAAGAGATGAGGAGAGAGGGAGAATGATTTAAGACTGTTTTGTACATTAATACAGTATTCTGTTGAAAATAGAATAAAATGGGAAAAATTACAAACAGGAAAACACCCAAAGATTTTACCCAGAATTGAACATAGAGACAGAAAGAAATGAAAACAGGGAAGAGAACAGGATAAATGGTAGAATGAGAGGCACACAGCCTGGGGAAACGGGTTCTGTAAGACATGAAAATGATTAAACAGTAAACGGAAAGAAAACATTCCGAGTTGATAAAAGATTCAAATCCTCAGATGTGGAAATTAAAGAAATCCCAAGATAAATAACCGCGATGAACAGTAAGCCACAGCACTGTGAAATCAGATCACCGAAGGGCACCAAAGCCTTAGAAACAGCCGGAGAGAGGAGGCTGTCTCCAAAGGGACAGCGGTCGGACAGTCAGAGCCCCTTCCTCGTGTGCCATGAGTCATCAGGTATGAAAAAAGCTCTTGATCTAGATAAACTGTCATTGACCAACAAGAACAAATAAGATTCTCAGATCAAAAAATCACATGTGCAGGTCAAAGTGGGGGCACACACTGGAACCTTAGGGAGGCTGAGGCAAGAGGATGGCAAATCTGAGGCCAGCCCGGGGAGCTTTAGGATACTTTGCTGCAAAATAAAATACTAAACAGGGTTTAGATGCAGTTCAACGATCCCGGGATTCAATCCTTAATACAGAAAAAAACTCTACACACAAACACAACTGTATTGTAACCCCAGTCAGACCGCTCGGTGTCCCATACTGTGTAAGGCAAGGCCACAGCCAGCGCCCCTGGTTGTTCCTCTCCTTACCCTAACAGGAAGGGCCCCTGCCCTGCAGTGTTTTCAGTGTTTTCACTGGCAGTGTTTTCCACTGCCAGCTGGTGCAGGTCAGGGGACAGACTGGACAGGCCAGCAGAGACAGGGACTAACGAGAAACCGTGCAGAAGAAGCAGGAGCACTAGCTAGAGCGGCGCGTAGTCAGGCACAGTTCTCATTTTTATGGCGACGAGAGGTACTAGAACATGCGTCTGATTCAGTGGAGAGAGGAACTGTTACGAAATAGAAAGGGGAGGCCGTGAGGATGCAGGATTGAAGGACGCCACCTCAGAGCCCTCAGTGACAGCACACAGCCTCGGGCCAGCGGGCCACATGCTTGTTCGCCACCACTGGGTTGGTTCTGCATGGGAAGAAGGGGCCCACCCTACGTACAGTCAGATAACGGCTCTCACCACCTCCTCACAGTTTAGCAATCCAGCTGGAAATCCCAAATGTTAGTTTTTATTCCTAGAAGTAGCAGTTCTGTACCATTTCAGAATAATTATCATTGGTAAGACAGAACCCACATTTGAAAGGTAGTGTTTTTTAAAAATATAAGTAAGAGGACTTTTACACAACAGGACAACGACGAAGAGCGGGGTTTAGAAATGAGTGTTAAATAATCTAAGCAGCATATCTGGGTTCGCTGCTGGGTTTTTTTCTTTTTTTTTGAGACAGGGTCTCGCTTTTTTGTAGTTCAGGCTGGCCATGAATTCAGTCTTGAACTTATGGTGATCCTCCTGCCTCTGCCTCCTGAGTGCTGGGATTACAGGCATGAGCCACCATGCCCAGGACTGTAGTATGTGGTTCTGATTGCCAGTGGGCATGAGTCTCCACGCTCTGCATTATTGTATGTGGTTACCTGGGATCAAACCAGGGCCCTTGCGCTTGCAAGGCGAGTGCCGGAATCACTGAGCTAACTCCCCGGCCCTCGTGCCGCTGGTTATCTTTCCTAGTGTGTGTTCTCTGGAAGGGAGAAGGCCTCGAGGAGGAAAATTGTTGAGGAGGGAACAGCAGATGGGGCGGACTCTGAGGCCATCTGTGCAACACCCAGGAAGGAATGAGCAGGTGGAACAGGTGACGGAGCTAAAGGTCCCCCACTTAGTGCTGCTGGCTTGAGCCAAGGGATAGGCCGAGGGCAGTATTTGGTGAAGAACCACATTAACCAAGGCATTTCTGGAATTCCAGTAGTGCTGAGACGGAGAAGTTACGACCTAGCAGCAAGTTCGTGGGAAAAAACAGGGAAAGATTAACTTGTACTGGACCTGAGACACATGTTCTGTGGGTATTCATCCGAGTAGAGTGCATGCACTGGGACATTTCAAAGAACCTCCTTGTTTCCCTTAATGAATGTGTACTTGGTGCCCTTTGGGTTTTGGTAAACAATCAACAACTTCTGATGTCTATAATCTGGTGTTTGGCTGCCATACTTGTGATTAAACTGAGGGTGAATACACATTACCATAATCCTTAGGAATTGCATAACATTCCTACAACACTAAGTTCCTCACTCCCAGGATCCCAGCCAGGCTGGTGGGCAATGCTGTGGGGAGCCAGGCTGGGGAGCAGCCTCCAACTTGGGGAGCCTGGAGCCCATGCGGGCTGACCCTACTGCCCGAGGAGCGGTGCACAGCTCGTGGGGAAGGTGCAGAGAGGCCTGGGAGGGTGGGGACGGCCGCCCGCCTGGCTCTGGCAGCCACCATGGTGCTGCTGCTGACAGTCAGCAGCTGTGAAGGCCGTGGAACCATGTGGAGGTCCCCATTTGGAGGGCAGGAAGGGGCATAGCCTGGCATTGACTTCTGTCAGTGCTGGTGATGCGCAGCTCTGTTGCTGTGAATGGCTCCACTGCCAAGCTGGAAGGAGCCCACTGGTTTCGAGAGTCTTCTGGGAAGGGTCCGAGCGCTGCCACTGCCCTTCACAGCAAACCCTGGGACACTTGCTCAGTCAGCAGCGGGCAGGCTCCGAGTCTCCCGAGTCTTGCTAAAGGCTTCATGTGAACAAGACAGACTATAAGCACCTTAATTAACAGATGCGACCAAATGAAAAGGTAAAGGCAGGGCCCTGACATTAATTGCTACCCCCTCAATTCTGCTGGAACGAGCCAATATCCAAGAGCAGCCCTACGGAGAGGCAATGACAGAAAATGTTTATTTGAGCTGGCTGTGGAGACACATCCCCGATAGTCCCAGCACATGTGAGGAAGGCACAAGATCACTGCAAGTTCAAGGCCGGCCAGGCTACGTAATGATACTGACTCAAACTCTGCCCTCAAAAAGATTATTTGATGTCTCTACCTGGATCCTAACTGGTTTAGGCCTAAAGTTCTTCCCAGGCTGTTGCAAGCAGCATTTTCTGTTCTGTGTTCACAGTGCTGGAAGTGGTTCTAGAAATGTTATACGTTCTGCTGAGGCAAGACTGACAGCCACAGTTGATGCCAGGATCCCCACAGATGTAGGAGCATTATATGTTCTAGCTATAAAGATTCTCAGTTGTCAGAGTCCCAAGACAGCCCAACTGGGCATTTGTAATAATCTGAACATCAGCTTGAAAAATAAGAATGGGAAGGACAGACACAGGGAAGAGGGGGATGGTCCTTGGGACTACATTTTCCACAAGGCCCCGAATTCCTCATGCACAGCAACCAGTATGCCAGTGGGCAGGTCCTGTCAGTTTGAAACTTCATAATCTTGTCCAGAACTAACTGTGCCTCCTTCCACCTAATGCAGGTAGGACAGTGGAACATGGTAGTCGGCCCAGTTTCCAAAGTATATCCCGAACAGGTGAGCACTCTAAACATTTCACCTGAGACACACGTGACTTCAAGCTCTCTTTTGCGTTCCATCACTTTTGGCCTTTCCAGTGCCGTCAGTAGACACGCGCACGGTTGCCTCTGTGACTTGTGCAAAGTGACTCTGCCATGAGCCGAGCCAAGGGCTGACTGGCCAAGAAGGCAGGGGGAAGAGCAGGGGCAAAGCTGGGGCCTTCCCCTGAGCACTGCTGACCTTGGGCCAGATCGCGGGGTGGCAGTGGGAGGGTGCCTTGCGTCGTTAGCAGCATCCTGACCTCTTCCCATCACCTGTCAGTCCCCTGCCACCCTCCAGTCACAGGGACCCCAAGGTCCTGCAGTTACCCAGGGTCCCCCAGGCTTAGGGTGCCACGCCGAGGTGTCACCCAGGGTGCCGTTGCAAACATGCCTGTTCTTTTACCCTTCACCACTTTTTAATCCCTGTGCAAAACTACTATACTTTCTCTTGTTTAAAGCATTTTCCATTCTGAAATGCTGTTTCTTGAAAACTGAAGAGAATTTTGAGAGAACATTCTCTGATGAGAGAGTCTCTTTTGAAGATAAATATTAAGGCCCAAAGGGAGCTCAATTCATAGGACTTACGAACCACAATTAAACTCTCAAATTGCTCTTTTCCTTCCTTTCTTTCCTTCCTTCCTTCCTTCCTTCCTTCCTTCCTTCCTTCCTTCCTTCCTTATATCCTTCTTTTTGTGATACTGAGTACTGAATCCGGGGCTTTCACACTGAGCTAGATCCCTAACCCTTTTAATTTTAAAAATTTTGAGACAGATACCCAAAAGTGAAATAAATGGAACATACGTGTATAAATACCATATCATTTCTCTAGTGTGAAAAACTGAAAATGTAAATGAGGTCCAAAATGTATAATAGGTGTTGTGAAATAGGAAAACATCTTCGAAAGGGAAGAAGGACTAGGGAAGGGAGCAGGGGAAAACAAAGAAGGGAAGAAAAATTTGATGGAGAAAAGGAAAAAAAAATAGAAAGCTTATGTATTGGGGGTTAGGGATACAGGGGAAGGCAGCGAGTGAGAAAAAATAAGACTCCAGATATATCATGTACAGGTACAAATTCCCAGTGAGGAATGAGATCATAACGTACACCGAAACTGTACCAAAAAATTCAATTTAAAAAATTTTTGAGAAAAGGTCTCACTAATTCATTGAATTGCCCTGACTGGGCTTGAACTTGTGAACTTCTTGCCTGGGATGCACCACCATACCAAACTTACAGCCGCATTTCCTGGGTCCAGCCCTCCCAATGCACCTTCCTGTGGATCTCTGGTCCCTGCATCACCAGCAGGCCCCTCTCGGGCTCCTTCTGCCCTGGTGAACACGTGGTGCTTCTGGTTACCCCTCTCGAGGGGTGCCCAGCCACCCCTTGTCGTTGGCTTGTGAATGCATCACACTGTGGGTATTGTTTTGGAAATGGCTCTTTACAGGTTATGAAAATAAACTGAGATCATTTGTCATTCAGTACATACTTTTGAAGAGCTCTGTGTTGAAGTCCAGATCCTGCTCATGAGTCAGTAAGACATCCCGAGGCCAGTAGGAAATCCAGCCAGTAGGAGTAGTGGGGTGATGTGGAGGCCTCCTCTCACCCGTGAAGGAAGGTAAGCGGAGTCTGCAAGGGGAGGCTTATCGGCCGAGGGTGCTTCTGTGCAGGCTGGATGTAAAGAAAAGCGTGCACCCGGATTGTTAGAGCGAGTCATGGAGGCGGAAGATCTTCACTGCTGCCCCGGAAGACTCTGAGGTATTTCCAGTGAGGGGCGACTGGAGGGCTGCGTGACAAAGCCACGTCAGGTTGACACTGCAGGGTAGGAGAGGTGAGGACAGGAGGGGGCAGGGGCGCCAGGCCCAGTGCACCTCCCCCGTGCAGGCTGAGCTGTGGGGCAGCACCTCCCTGCGGGCTCACTGAGCCTGAGGGGCCTAGGGTCCGGATGCACCCACCCATTGTCGGGGCTTGGAGATGGGGTGGGGAGGGCGCTTCGGAAGCAAGTGGGTGGTGGGTGCGACCATAACAAGATAGGTCGCCAAGGAAGGTGTGGGCGTCAGCAACGAGGCTGGCACGTCCAGGGAGCAGTGGCTCTGGAAGAGGCACCCCTCAGATGCCACCTTCCTGACCCAAGGCTCTGAGTCCGTCAGTCCCCAGGGCCAGCCCAGCTGGGTTGCAGTGTGCTCTGGAAGGAAGAGCACTGGTAACAGTGACCGGCATTACCTGCGCAATTTGTATACACGAGTTTCCTGAGTTGCCCAGACAGCTTGCAGACTTTCATTCCCCACCTCCAGGCTTTCCCAAAGGCA
Source organism: Petromus typicus (assembly GCA_004026965.1). Taxonomy (NCBI): domain Eukaryota; kingdom Metazoa; phylum Chordata; class Mammalia; order Rodentia; family Petromuridae; genus Petromus; species Petromus typicus. The sequence goes on from PVIR01002088.1 coordinate 45,977, forward strand.
CCAGAAAGCCTGGGTTGGTGGTTACTGGCACCTGGGCCAGGGTTCAGGATCTTTTTAATGAACTGTGAATTTAATATCTGCAGAAAACATTGCACAACTTCTAGGGTTTGTGGTCAGATGGATTAACCCAGAACTGAATTATAAGTACAGACCCTGAGAACAAGATTATAGCTTGCAAGAGCTGTTGATTGTTACTGAAACCAAAAGATAGCTCAGTTTTACCATATCTTTGCAGTTCTGCATATTTGCAGTAGAGGAAATAAAGTTTTCTTTGAACAGCCCTCTCTGTGTGTAATTTCCGCTGATGAATACCTACAGTGTCTGCGTTTCATATAAAACATGACTTGACATTTTTCCCTGGCTTTTTCCCATGAACCTGACCCTCTGGGTCAGACAGAGGCAATAGCGTTCACTTAAACTCCTCATAAATTCTTAAATGTTCTGGTTCTTCTGGTGATAATCACATCTCTCAGTCATTATTTAAGCCTGGCATCAGATTCTTGTTCCTTGGGGGGAAGTGGCAGTGATGAGCATTTCCTAAAACACCTCCCTTTTATTTCGTGCTGTCTTCCTCCCCCTCTCTTCTCTGCTCCCTCTCTTTCCTCAGGCTGGAACTTGTACCTCCTCCTATCTCAGCTCCCAGAATGCTAAAATTGCAGTCCGGTGCCTGACTTTACTATCCTGTTTTTAAAGTGCTTTTATATATAGTAATTATTGTTCTTTTCCCTAAGCCTTATGTTCTCCTGTTTTTACTAATAAGAAACTAAAGTTGCCTGCAGGTGGGTCTAGGCCTGGGTGTTCCTGACGAGGATGATGTAGTGATACCTGGAGTGGAGGAATAGTGAGCTTTAGGGGAGTGTTTTGGTTTTTTCCTGGGTAAGAATGAAGTGCTTCACAGCAGAGTGAGGCCTTGTCTCCTGCTCCGTCCACACCCACGTCTATTGTGAGTGAGTGTATTTGGGCTGTACGAGATAGTGTCTTCTCAAAGGTCATGTTAGTGTGGTCTAGGAACACAGGGCGAGTGTGAAATCCTCTCCAACTTCCCGACTACAGACTGCACCCCTACGACTGATAATCTGGATGGCAAGCACAGTCAGCAGGTGAGGGGTTGGCACAAGGAGACTGAGGTCCTCCTGATTCTCACCCATGGCGTGGTGATAGCATCTAGGTCAGGGGCCTCAGTGCTGTCATGCTATTAAGTGAAATATTCGAGTAGGTTCATCCTTTTCACATCGAAAGGATATGGGCATAGTCTTGAAAGCTACAAATTCTCTATAAACATTTCTTTTCTTTTTTCAGTACTGGGGGACTGAGGTATATCCCCAACTCCTTTTGTTATTTTGAGACAGGGTCTGGCTGAGTTGTAAAACTGGGCAGGCTTAGCTTGACTTTGTGATCCTCCTGCCTCAGGCTCCCCAGAGAGCTATGTTTATAGGCCTGCAGCCCTATGCCCAGCTTTACCAACTTTCACACTTAACCGAATAGTCAAGAGAATAAAATAAGAGCATGCTTGCAGCCTCCGCTAGACGTCCTGATTGCTAGCTTGTTGCCACGTTAGCCTGTTTCTTTCTGTTAGTGTTTTCATGTTGATGAAAACTCCTCAAAGCTTTTGTCTGGATTATTCTGCTGCTGTAGGGTCCTGTGTCTGTTTCTTTGACACTGAGCAGTGTGCTTGAATTTCCACAGAATGCTCAGGAAAGAAGTGAAAGCTCTCACTAGTACCTACAACAAGTGATATCCTGGGACCTACATAAATGGAAGCTTCCCTGTTCACATATTTTTAAACAAGAAAAGCTGTGACGAATTTGAATCCTGTCCTTTTGTCGTATGCAGGCACACAAGTACAGGCATGTCAAACACTCAGAGAGAAGTCATCCTCTCCAGAGAAGTTCATGCCACCAAGTAGTAATTTTGTTTGAGCGGAACAACATCATTTGGCAAATTAAATTAATGTTACTAAATTAAATTTTACTGGCATGGTAATAACATTCTTATTGAATTTGAAAATTTATTCTATTATTATTGTGCGAGATATAAGAGCATAAGGAATTTATGTCTGAAGTGTTGGTATAAACTAGAATAGTATTACAGTAAAATAACACTGGGGCACACAAGAACATATTTTTGAAAACAATGAACCAAAACATTGCAGTTATGAAGAGATAGTTAAGGATCACACAAATGGGCTCCTTGCCCCATAATTTTGTGTACTGGGGCCTTGTGTAAAACTTTGGAAAAACATTGACTACGCCATGATGGTCAGGTTTGCACTGCGAGAACAGATACTTGTAATAGAAAGGCTTTATTTTATCCCAGCCTTTTTTCTGCCCCAACCAGTGAGCCCATTGCTTTGCGACTGTGGAGGGGTGTCACCTCCCTGCAGGCCCAGCTCATCCCAGGCTGGAGACCAGGCCTTCATACACACCCAGGGAGACTACCAGACGCAGAACCACTGATCTAGATCATTTTGAAGTATGTTTTCATCTTTAACAACTTATTTTCACTTACAATGGAAAACACTGAGAGCTGTGATCTGTCTCCCATCCCTCCTCCCTTGGCATCTCAGCTTTAGGTGGACAACTTAGAGTTTTATGGGTGAAAATGTATATTATTCAGGGCCAAAGAAACACAGCAGGTAGGATGTGAGGAGAGGAAGGGTGGAAAAGAGATTTATCCTAAGGAATTGACTCACACAGTCATGGTGGTGCAAGGCCAGATTTTGCAGACCAAGCCTGCAGGCTGGAGATCCCGGGAGATCTGCAGCCTGAGCCTAAAGCCTTCTGCTGCCAGAGCCCCTTCTGCTTGGGAGGCCACACTTTGTTCTACCGAGGCCTCTGACTGGGCGGATGAATGGATGAAGCCCATCCGCGACTAGGAAATGCAGTCTGCTTTATTCACTGTGTAGCAACTTACATGTCAATCTTATGTTTTTTTAAAAAACTTTCACAGATGCATCCAATGTAACATTGAGCACCAGAACCCAGCCAGTTTAACCCATAAAGTTAGCCTGAAAAATATGTATGTACTGGTTTGTCCAGAAGCAAATGGTACTGTATATAGCAGCACAAACCTGTAGTTCTAGCATTTATGAGGTTGAGGAAGAAGGATTGCTCCAAGTTCTACATGGTAAGTCAAGACCAGCCTGTAATACAGAGTGACATCCTGAATCAAAGAAAAGAAAGAAAACAGATACAGAGGCTGTCCAGGGCCTTTTGCAACAGACTGCAGCTGGGAGATAATCGATTTTATCAAGTCTGCTGTGATTCAGGAGGCCGGGCCAATCACCTGGTTTTATTGATTCTGCAGCTGAATTTTGACAGGATAAGTCAAAACTTCCAACAATCCTTGGCCAGATTCTCTAATCTGGAACTGTCTTAAAGCAATCAGTATTTTCTGAGATGAATTTTCACTCTGAATTCTAATGATGCTATGGCTTGAATTTTAAATGTCCCCTAAAGGCCTAAAATTAGTTTCCTGTAACACGATGCAAGTATTCTCATGTCAACAAAATTGAAATGCTGTACCATGAGAGCTTGCTACATGCCTCCAGGCCACTCAGTTGGCAAATATTCAGATTCTTAGCTATTAAGCCAAGAGCCTGGGCAGATCTCAGTCTGATCTTCAGCTTCCTGCTCTGAATTCTGCTGATACGTCCTGTGACCCCACCTTTCTCCCTGCCACGCTGATGGCTCCAAGCCAGGTGTCGTGGCTTACTTGTATCTGGCTGTCCCCCCAAGCCCCGTCCACTCAGAGGTGGGGCTCTGGGAGTGGATGGGTGATGAGGAATGTGAAACTAGCTTGGTCTGCTGATGATCTAGCATAGTTCCAGGTGAGACTGAAGGTGGGAGGCCCACCCTGGGTTTCAGTGGTATCAACCAATACGCTTGAGGCCTGGATGGAATGAGGAAAGGAAGGTGGGCTAGTTGCTTCCTGCCTGTCATCCCATGGACTGTTCTTCCTCTGCAATGCCTGTCTCGATGCTGTGCTGCCTTGGAGCCAGGTGACTGTGGATTAAAACCTCTGCAGACTGAAAGCTAAAATAAACCTTTCCTCCTTTCACTTATAGATGTTAAGTATTTTGTTCCAGCAGTGAGAAAGTGACTGAGACACCAGCTTTCATTTTTCTGTAAGCGTTCTTATTTTTATTCAAAATGAGATCTCCAGGAGCACTCCTGGCTTGCTGTACTCTGGCCTGGTTTCCCTGCCGCTCCTCTTGTGCCTGTCCTGGGAGAGGCTCCTCCCGCTGTTTGTCAGTGCTGCTTGGGCTTTGTGCCTCGGCTCTTCACAGGGGAGGGCCATCCTGACCTCCTCCGGGCCAATCGCTCGCCTCCAAGAGAAGTGCAGTCTGCAGTGGGATCCTTGCTTGGGCCATATAAGTGCTTACCTTCGACTTCCTTGGGATTTCGGGGGATCACAGTTTCGCTCAATACAGCCGAGTGTTTTTATTCATTTCCCCATATGACCCTGTAGCCTTCAGTGGCATCTTTTTATAAATCACGGGCTCATGTCCAATGAACCCTTCACACAGTACCTTCCTCATAGCATCTTAAATAAATGTCACTTAACCTGTATTTTAGAAAGACTCCTCCCTCCCCCCCCCAAAAAACATCAGGTAGCTATGTTAGATGATGAATGTACCAGCATTTCACAATGTATATTAAGTCATCACATTGTGTACCTTAAATATGTACAATTTGATCTGTCAATTACATGCCATTAAAACTGGATAAAGGTAAGAATACCTAAAACAAGTAATTAGCTACGCTACTCAGATTTTCATGACTGTAACACAATTCCCAAGATTATCAACTTATAACAAGAGGTGTGTTTGGCTCACGGTTTCTAAGGGTTCAGTCCATGGTCATTTGCTCTATTGCTTTTTAGGGGGGCAGCACGTCGTGGTGGGGCGCACATGGTGGAGCACAACTCCTCCCCTCACTGCCAGGGTGTGAACACCAAGGAAAAGGAAGGGACCGGCCATCAACATTCCCCTCCAAGGACCCATGTCCGCTAATCCCAACCTTCCCCCGGGCCTGCCTCTCAGGGTCGCCACCACTTCCAAATAGCACAGGCTGGGACCAAGCTCTAAACAAGGGCCTTAAGGGGCCATTGCAGGCCAAAGTCACGGCAAATGCTGTGGCTTCTGATCTCAACACTGTCAGTATAGTGTCAAAATTAAAAATTGAGAAACAGAGCAAATAACTCAGCCACCACTAAAATATCACATGTTAATATAGTGTCACAAAACTTTACTGCACTCCTTTCATTTTATAAAAGCGATAGAGCCAGGCTTGATGACACATGCCTATATCTCAGCACTTGGGAGGGTGAGGCAGGAGGATCTCCGTGAGTTTGAGGCCAGGCTGGAATACATGATGATCTCAAGGCCAGCCTGAACAACATAAAATAAGTAAGTAAAAGCAATAGGATGCCAGGCAGGGCGGTGCCTAACTGTAGTCCCAGTGCATGGAGGCTTAGCCAGACTTGGACAACTTAGGAAGACTGTGTCTCAGAACAAAAAGTGAAAAAGGCTGGGGATGTTGCTCAGGAAGAAGGCTCCGGGTTCATCCCCAGGACCACGTACACAGGGAAGGTCCAGTTATTCTCTTGTGGTCTCCCTCTTGACAGACAGCCAGATGGGCTGCAGGAGCCTGGAAAGCCCGGGCGGGCGGCTGAGCACCGCTGGCCAGAGCCGAAAGAGAGGCAGACCCTTTGATGTCCTCACAGTCCCTCGCCCAGACCGTGGCAAAGGCCGCCTGGCTGAATGGGCCTGGCCTCGAGTCAGAGCCTGGGCTCTTTATAGGCCCTGTGGTCATTTCATAGCCTGAGCTTTGCTTGTGTTTTCCCAGCACTTGGGAAACAAAAGCGAGATCTGGCTTGGGACTGAGACCACCAGCAAGCTCCTGACTGGCACCATCCCCCAGACAAGTGCAGGGGGCATGGGGTGCTGCCAGGACATCGAAAGGAAGGTTTCCACGGGCATGAATAGGTACCTTAGTGTGCCCGGGCACAGGCGAGGGTGACGAACACACTGGGCTTTCTGGGTTTGCAGTCCTGCGCCCCCTGCCCCTCCCCACAGCCAGCCTGCTCCCGAGTGGGCGAGGGTAAGGGTTCCCAAGGAGGAGGGTCGCTGTGAGGACAAGGACTGTCAGGCAGTGACGGTGCATGGGGCAGGGGGCCCTGTGTGGCTTCTGCCACTTTCTTGGCATTTTAGGAAAACGAGCTTGGCTTTTTGCTGGCAGCTAGTATATTATCATTCCACAAGTAGGGTGTCGAAAGGCCACGCTTCTTACTATGCACTTACCCTTTAATTTAAATGTGAACCAGTTTAGTGAGTAAGATGCCTCCCAAAAGCTTTGAAAAATATCTTATTTCTGTCTATGTGGTCCAGCAGGCACCATAAAATGAATAAAATCCTCAGTGTCTACAGTGCTGCCAGTTGTCCTTTATATTTTGGTCTTTCCCAGTGAAAGCTGAAATGTTACATATGTTACTCTTGAAATGTGTACTTGGCAAGAGTAAGGCCCTGACATTCACTTGTAAGACAAACAATAGCTTTTGTTCTAGTGATATTTGGCCAGCACTTTGCTGTTGTCAGATCATATACATCACAGCACACGGCTTGTTCTGAGCTGCTGCCTGTACTGGCTGCTTGTGCTGTCACCATAGGAGTCGCCTCCGTGGTGTCCTGGGAATCTCGGATCTCTGCTGCTGCTCGGAGTCGGGCCTTTAGCTGTTGCTGCCCATGCTCCATGAAGTACTGCTAGGAGGTGGCACCACATAAAAGTGTTTTTGTGAGCAGGGCATGTGGGAAACTATATGATCCAGCCTATGAGTTCTGATCTAAACCAGGTTTTTTATCATGATCAAAGACACCTTTCATTTGCGTGAATCTCACTTTTGTGGACTGGGAGAAGAAGGCCCAGATACCTTAAGTGTGTTTTGGGTGTTGTTTCTCTGTGGTGCTGGCAGTAGAACCCAGGGCCTCACATGCTAAGCAGAACTGCCACTCGCCTGCGTCTGAGCCTTTCCACTGGCCCTTCTAGTTATGGTCATGACACATGAGCGGGCCTTTCTGACCCACGTTTTATAGATGAGAAAACCAAGACGCAGAGAGATCCACTCAGCTCCTTCGGGCTCCCGGAGGCGGGCGCTCACCTCCCTCCGGCTCAGCAGCAGGGTTCAAAGCTACCTTCTTAGGGCTGCAGTACGGGCTTCCTGCCCAAGGAAGCCAGATGGAGTGTGAGTCACATACAAATACTCATATTAATGTCTACATGGGCTTGAGTATATTCAGCTAATAGTAAACTTTGATCAAATGGCTTATGACATGGGAAAATATATTAGCTATGTAATTAAAATCCCAAGATTGGGCTGGGGATTTAGCTCAGAGTTTCGGGCTCCTGTCTTGCAAGCACAAAGGCCCAGATTTGATCCCAGTAATCCCAGGTTCGCTCCCCCATAACAACATACAACAATACTGGGTGTGGAGACTCACGCCCACCAGCAGTTAGTACCACACACCAGTGTCAGATGTGGTGGCTCACGCCTGTAATCCCAGCACTTGGGAGGCAGAGGCAGGAGGATTGCTGTGAGTTTGAGGCTGAGCTCAGGTCCAGGCTGAACTACAAAGTGAGACCCTCTCAAAAAAAAAAAAAAAAATTGGCAATATACTTCCCGAAGCCCCTCAAAAGACATTTTACATTTGGTTGGTAGGAATGTGCCCCACAGCCATACTTAAACCAAGGATTGGAAAAGGCAATGAGATCTCCCGAGTCTGGAGAGAGATCCATTCTCAAAAGGGGAGAGAAGGAGATGGGTTCTGTTAGCAGGGAAGGAGGCAGGAAAGGCAGCTGAGGGACGATCTGAGTCACGCTGTGGAACGCAGAGCCAACAGCTTTGGATTGGCAAGAATGAGAACCATTGTGAATAAATAAGGAAGGTGAAAACTGGAATGGCCTAGAATATGCACAGCTTGACGTTAGTGGGTTAGCAAGTGCATAGTAACTGGTGTGGGGAGAGACAGTGCTCAGCAGTTCTGCAATGTTTATTTAAAAAATCATTATATTGTAATAGGATTACGCAGTGGAAACATGAATGACATTTTGTTTTCTTCACTTTGTTTTTGAGACAGAAGTCTTACTGTGTAGCTCAGGCTGGCCTTGAACTCACTAAATTCTCCAGGCTGGCCTTGGGTTCAGTACATGGCTGCCTGAGTTTCCTGAGTTCTGGCCTTACAGATGTGCACCATCACCACTATCTAGCATCTCTTAAACTGTATTTCATCTTTATTTTCCAAAATGAAAGAAAATTTAATTAGAAGAGTACTCTTGTTTGCATTCTTGCAGATCTTTTTAGTGTCTGAGCAGATGGATGACTCTCACATCTGCTTCTGCATTTGGTCTACTGTGTTGTGTTATTTTGGTTGAAGAATGTAAGCAAAAGCCAGCCTCAAATGGACAGATATTTGGGAATGGGAGGAGTAGCCAACGGCTTTTAAGGATAACTGTGGACATTGTATTTTGATGCTATGCCAAATGCAACAAGAAATAGTATTTAGCTACAATGTGGAATCAGAAGTCATAGCAATGAACTTTTCTTGTGACTGTATTATATACGATTAGTCTATCTGACATTTTAAATGGATAGTTAATTTGTGAATGTTTATATAAAATCACACATTTCTCATTTGGGAAACACTGGTTACCGAGTTAAACAGATTTTCCAAATCCTGACATACTTAATATTTAAAAATTCATTAATATCACCAGCTATAAGGAAAGCTCAAAAGCTTGTGCTGATGGATTCAAGTCTTTACAGCATTCAAATTTTGTCACTAACAAGAAAAACTGTCAGTTTTTTTTTTTAATAGAAAGTTCACTTTGTTCATTTCAACACAAGATCTGCAAAATGCCCAACCCTGACTGGTCACCTCCCTCCACCTGCTGTTCCAGAGGTAAAGATGGTGTCTGAAGCCAGAGTGGCTTGCTGAGCTCAAGCTCAAAAGTTGCCCCAGTGCTTTCTGTGAGGAAAACCTCAGCTGCTCCCAAGCTGGGTGCCTCTTGTGCGAAGTTCAGCTTGCCATGCACAATCACTTTTTAAAAATTGCATTCAAAGAGTTAAGATGCAATGAAATTCACAGCTTTTCTAGGCTACACCGGTGGAATTCCTAAGAAAAACCGTTCCTTTTTCCTCAGCTGCACACATGTGGCAGTGAAGACTGCAAAGACTGCTGGTGCAGCTCACCCCTGCTGCCACACTCGGAGGTCGCAGGGCTGCTCACCTTGACTTTTGTGTCATCCGTGCAAATGTCAGCAGACCTGTTCCAGGATAAGCCAGAAGGTTCAAAAAACAATTACTCAACACTTTGTGTTTCCTGCCAAGCAGCAGGTTTGCTGTCAAAAAAGGAAAACATTCAACTCTTTGTGTTTGTCACCAAATGATCTCTATAAAAGACCTTCTGTAGTTATTAGCTGGGGCTGATGACAGATGAAAAGAGCAACTCCAGCCACATCTACAGATTTGTCCCACTGGTAGGCAAAAGTACAACTGTAAAGGAGAGATTAATTCAGTTATCATATTCATAACAAAGCTACACATTACTATGTCACTAGCCAGAAGCATTGCTGTTTTCTTTTACCGCCCTTGGCCCAGAGTGCAGTCAGCACTACTGACCCTTATCAGGCTTTGTACTTTGAGCTCTTCCCCAGCCAGGGTGACAAGATAACTTCCTCGTGTGCTGCAAGGCCTGTTGCGGAGCCTCATTTCTAACAGAAGAAGCTGTCATAAATTTACAGTGTTTAAAGGGCTCATCACATGTACGTTTAAACTATTGAACACTTTGTCTTTAACTTCCGACTGAATAATCTCCAAAAGATGTCACAGCTTCACTGGCACCAAATATTTTCTCTTTCCTTCAATTAATAAATTCTTTGTGTGTGTGTGTGTGTGTGTGTGTGTGTGTGTGTGTGTGTGTGTGTGAGAGACAGGGTCTCACTTTGTAGTTCAGGCTCGCCTTGAACTCACTACATAGCCAGGCTAGCCTCAGACTCAGCAATCCTCCTGTCTCTGCCTCCCGAGTGCTGGGATTATGGTGTGAGTCACCACGCCTGGCACTGTGGTGTGTGCTTATTGGGGTTTGAACTCGGGATCTCGTGCTTGCCAGGCAGACAGCAGAACCACTGAACTAAATCCTCGGCCCCTTCAATTAATAAATTATATGTATGTTAAAAAATGTTTTAGGTTCACAGCAATATCGAGAAAACATACTAAGAGTTCCTGCCCCCACAATAATTCACAACCATTAACATCGTGCATCAGTGGTGCAAGGCTTATGACTGAACCAATGTTAAGATGTCGTTGTCAGCCAAATGCCACAGTTTGCTGGGATTTTGGCCATTTTAGCATTTATCTCCCCTGTGCAAGGCGAGTAAACCATTCAGTGAGGGCTGTGCTGGTGTCCTCCAGTTTGACGAGTGTACAGAGACACACTCCTCTGTGGCTGTCTGATTCACAGTGGTCACACTGCCCCGGAATCCCTGTGCTCCTGCTCACCCTCTTCTGCGCTCTCTGGCATCCCTGAACTTTTTCCTGTCTCCATAGTTATATAAATTCCCAGAATAGCAGATAGCTGGACTCATACAATCTGCAAGCTCTTTTGGTTGGCATCTTTCATGTACTAACATGTATTTCAGTTTTTCCATATCTTTTCTTAGCGTAACAGCTCATCTCTTTTCTCTTTTCCTTTTGAAAATCTCTATTTTTATTTTATTTTATATTAGTACATATTTGTCGTACACAGTGATTGTGTTAATCATGGAGAATTAATGTGTGTCTAACACCCTTCATTCTCTCCAGTTCTCCATCCGCTTTCTTCCTCCTCGCTTTGTCCATCCCTGATCCTCCTTTCGTTACTGGGAAGGCATTTGCAAAATATCCGTCTCCTTGTTTCCTGTTATGATCTTTTTATTTCCTCTTTAAATGATACATAATTTAGGTTTCTCATATATGACAAGCTGTGTGATATTTAAGGTTGTGTGTCTGTTTTATTTCACTTCACATGGTCTGAAGGTGCATCCATTTTCTTTCAAATGACTAAAATTTATCTTACATGGTTTTCCACTGTATATAAATACCACATTTTTCTTATCTATTCATCTATTGGTGGACATATAGGCTGCTTTCAAGATTTAGCTATTAGGAGTCTTCTGCTGTACACATGGGATTGCACGTGTCACTGGAATATCACGTCACGGCTCGTGTCTAGACGTCCCCTAAAGCTCCACGAGATCCTAGGTAAGACTTTTTGGAGGTCGTAGGATCTAGGATGTGTGGTGCTGGAATTAAAGATGTGCTGCTGGGATTGATCGTGGTGTGATGCTAGAAGTAAGGGTGGCTCACCTTGTGTGTAAATGCTGGCTACCCTAGGGGCGAGTAGCCTGGACAGAGTACAAGTGACAGAAAGAAAGCTGCTTTTGCTGTTTGCCGCTTACTGCTTCCTACTTTGCTGCTTTGCTGCCTTCTGTCCACTGTGAACTGTTTCTCCTCTGCAAAGCCCCTCTGCCATTTTACACTACCTTGGAGGCAGCTGACTGTTAACTGAAACCTCTGCAAACTGTGAGCTAAATACACTTTTCCTCCTTTGTGTGTTGGGTATTTTGTCTCAGCAACAAGAAAAGTAACAACTAAGCCAGATTTCTTTAATTCTTTCAGGAAGACACCTAGAAGAGGAATAGCTGAATCAGGTGGAATGTCTACTTTTAAATTTTTTTTGCAGAATCTCCATAATATTTTCAGTAGTAGTTGTACTTAGTTTATGTTCCAACAATGAAGAAGCGTTCCTTTTCCTGCAAAGCCTCACTAGCATTATGTTATTATTTGATTTGTAGATGATAGCTGTTCTTTCTAGATTAAGAAGAAATCTCAGTATGCTTTTAATGTGCATTTCTCTAGTGACCAGAGATTTTGAACACATTTCATGTATTTACTGGTAATTCATGCTTCTTCTGAGAAGAAACTGTTGGTACCATTTGCCTGTTTTGTTGCTGTGTGTTTGTAAGGGCTTTGGAGGGGGTACTGGGAGGTGAGCTCTGGTCCTCATGCATGCTCCACAGGTGGGCACTGTGCTGCTGAGCTGTATCCCATCACTGTGCTGCTGAGCTGTATCCCAGCCCCATTGCCCATTTTTAAAATTAGGTCTTTTATGTTAGGTTGATCTAATTTTTTTCAGTTTACCATATGCTCTAGATCAGTGATAGTGAGTGAAGCTTTCTGAGCTTTCAATGATACAACTCGTTCCAGCACACATACCATAGGTTCACCCCCACTGCTATGGATTAGTCAGTGCACTATCAAAATGGTAACTGGCAATTTCTTCCCCTATTTTGTAGGTTGTTGCTTCATTCTGCACTTTGCTGTGCAGAAGACTTTAAATTTGATGTATTTCTGTTAGTTGACACTTGTGGAATTAGCCTTCTGTTCAGGTCTTTGCCTTGCCTGTCTTTAAGAGTTTCAGGCTGGGCACTTCGCTCAGTGGCACCATGCCTGCTTCGTAAGCATAAGGTTCTGAGTTCAATTTCTGTACAAAAAAAAGTTTCATTTATTCTTTCTTCTAGCAGATTCAGTGCTTCAATTTAATATCTGGGTGGTAGCTATGTTTTGATATTTTCAGTACATACATGAGATATAGGCCTAGATTTAATCTTCTATATGCATATAGTGAGTTTTCTGCATGTTAAAGAAACTCTTCTCCACCATGTTTTAGGCCTCTTTGTCAAAGATCAGGTGGTGGAGTGCATCTGCATCTGTCTATCTGTCTGTCTGTCTGTCTACCTTCCTTCATTCCTTCCTTCTTTTTTTTTGTACCAGGGATCAAACTCAAGAGTGCCAGAACTACTGATCTAAATCCTTGGCCTCATTGTAGTTTTCTTTTTTTATTGAGGGTTTGGAATCAAATTCTATCTTCTAGGAATGAGTTTGGCAGTACTCCTTGCCTTTCAGTTTCATTGGAGAGTTTAAGGACTATAAGCAGTAGATCTTCCCAGAAATTCTAGTAAAATTCAGTAACAAACCCATCAGGTCTTGGGCTTTTTTTTTTTTTTGAGACAGGGTCTTGCTTTTTTGTAGTTCAGGCTGGCCCCTGAGCTCAGCCTCAAACTCACATCACAGCAATCCTCCTGCCTCTGCCTCCCGAGTGCTGGGATTACAGGCGTGAGCCACCACGCCCGGCACTGTAGTATGTGGTACTGGTTGCTGCTGGGCGTGAATCTCCACACGCAGTATTGTATATGGTTACTGGAGAATCGAAGCTGGGCCCTTGCACTTGCAAGTCAGGTGCCGGAACCACTGAACTAACTCCCCAGCCCGACCCTGGGCTTTTTTAATGAGGGTTTTCTCACCCTTATTATTCCCCCTTTGCCTTTTTGTCTCCCTACCTCTTACTCTTTTTTTTTTTTGTAACATCTTTCTTCTATTTCTTATTGTCTCTGTTTTTATATGCTATCTTGTTATGCATGTGTCTAGATGTCTTCTTTGAGAATCAAGGTAAACTCTTAGCTATAAGCTTCAAAGCAAGACTTAAACGTAGCAGGAAACTCGAATCCTGTAGCTTCATGTTTAGCACCCAAGGTCTGTTACCACCCTCGTGGTGTCTCTCTTGGGCTTGCTGTGCTCACCGCTTGCAGCGTCCTCAGACATTCCACGTCTTGGCTTCTCCAACTTCATGGCACAGTGTCACCCTCACATCTTCACATACTCCCTGGCCCCCAAGTCTTTCTTTTGAAGTCTGGGTCAAGGCCTCCCTGACCTCGCCGCTCTTGCATTCTTTATGCCTATAGAATCAGCACCACATAATGATGCTAGTATCTGCCACTAGCTTGAGCTGGTGTGAGTGGTCACACCTACTGAGTCTCATACTTCCAGGTTATACTACCCACAGTCAGAAAGAGGTTCAGGGCTATATTGCAGTTAATGAACTTTCTATTTAATTTATGTACATTTTTACATTGTAAGATTGTTACTGAGTATCGATGCATAGTGTGATTCAATAAATTGTAATTCAAAAACTAATATTCATAATAAATATAGTTTTATATATATAAATATATATAACTATATATATATAACTATATATATAGTTTTATATATATATAAATATATATATATATTTAAAAACAAACTTTATATCTCGGTTCTGTGTATTGCTTAGCCTTTGCTTAGTACCTATACTACAGCCTGAACATTTGTGTGCCTTGAAATTTTGCTGCCAAATTCATTAGTCACCATCCTTGATCTCAGTCTCTTGAAAAGTCTCAGGACATGGGCAAAGCATAGACAAATTTTCTGCCAGAGTGGCCTCTAGCCCAACTGCCTATAAGGTCTTTGCTCCCAGCTGAGTCTTCCTGAGCCTCGTCTTTACTGTCTGCATTTATATCAGCATCCTGTTCTTCAGAGCTCTGGCCTGCATGGTTATTGTAGAAAAAACAAAAAGAAACAAAGGCAGGTGAGGACATGGAGAAAAAGAGAACTACTGTATACATACTATTACTGGGAATATAAGTTAAGTACATCAATTATGGAGAACATTGAATGCTTCCTCCAAAATCTAAAAGTAGATCTGAGAAATGATCTAATCATCTCACTGGATATATGCAAAGAAAGAAAAATCAGTATGCTAAAGAAATACTGCCACACTTTTGTTTATTGTAGCACTACTGCCAGGAACTTGGATATGAAATTAGTCTCTCTGTTCACTGACAGATGAATAGATCAAGTAAATGTAGTATAATATATCTGTATGTATTACATCACATAATATATAATATTCATAGAGTTATATATAGAGAGTCTGCCCAAAAATGCTTACATACTTCAAGAAAAGAAAAATAGTAGGATTTTTTTTTCAAAATATGGTGTTATCCTCATATGGGAACTGTGAAGGATGTCGTATAGCACAGAAAACCCACTACACTGCTGGACCTTAGGAAAGAGATTCAGAATACCTGTGCAGAAATCTCAGTGACGAAAATTACTCAAGCAGCAGTTCTCTGTCCTAAAAAATATCTACAAGTTGATGACCAACACTTTGAGTACCTCTTGTACTTGTAGATACCAAAGGAAACTTTTATTATAAGTCTTAAGATGCCTCAGTAAATTAGTATTCAAATATTTATACAATTTTCTTTTCCTGAAATGTGTATACACTTTATAGTGCTCTCTCTCTCTCCTCCCCCAAGAGTTTATGTCCTGGAGACCTGGTGCTGTGTGTGGGAGTGTTAGAAAGTGATAGACCTTTAGAAAGTGGATCCTAAGGAGATCCTTAGGTCACTGGGGACACTATGTCCAAAGGGTTGAAAGTCATTATCATGGGACTCTGAGTTGTTCTCATGAGAACAAGTTGTCATAAAAGCAATCCTGACCCCAGGAGACTCCTTTGCTGTCTTCTGATGTGATTACACTCTCATATGTATCCTGCCATTGTGGTGCCACTACAATAAGGCCCCCTGAACCAAGCTATTGCTAACTCCATGCCCTTAAATCTCTAGAACTATGAGCAAAATAAACCAATTTTCTTTATAAAGTCACCCAGATGCATGTATTTCATTATAGGAAACACACTCCATTTTAACAACCGAGTTCCATTCCTGCAACAACTAGGTCATTAAATGAATTGATTACTAAATGAGAAATTATATATAATATGTACTTTACAATATTCAGAACAAAGAAATGGTCAGTGGAAACTCCAACCTAATGACTTTGCTTTTATTTGCATAACTCTTACATGCTTTACTGTTATGTAACATTACATAAAACCCCATTGTATTGTATAACCAGCAAAAACTGTAATACTGTATAAACATGGTGTAGACTACAAAAAAAGACACTGAGGTTTCTATAAATAAGATGTACAGATATGTACAAAAAAAATCATGGGTTGTAAGTCTGCACACCTCAGTCATAAGTTCAAACAATAGTTAAACAGATAGATCATAACTGAGGAATGTTTATAATGAAAAACAGGCTAATACACCTACTATGTTGTTGTGTATAATTTGTTTCATATGTGGTCGGCTTTGACTTGCTAATATTTTGTTGAAGGGTTTCACGTTTCTGTTCATGGGATATATGGATCTTGTTTCTGATCCACTTTGATAATCCATTTCACTGTGTTCATTTAGGTAACTGACTTTTCCATTAAGAGTGTGCTGTCCTATTCTATCTTGTGGAAGCGTTTATAGAGAACTGGTATAATTTCTTTAATGTCTAATATAACTCGTGAGTTGATTTGGACCTGGTATTTTCTGTTTTGGAAGGTTTTAAATTATGGATCCACGTTTGTTTGTTTGTTTGTGACAGGGTCTCACTCTACAGTTCAGACCAGCTTTGAACTCGTTATGTAGCCCATAATCTTGAATCAGGGCTTGAATCTGTGGCAGTTCTTCTGCCTCAGCCTCCTGAATGCTGGATTATAAATGTGCACCACTGTGCCCAGCTCTAGATCAAATTCCTTTAACTGACATTTGTTTTTTTAAATTAACTCTTCCTTTCTGTGTAAAATTTAGCAGTTGGGTTTTTTTGTTTTGTTTTTTTTTTAAGGAATTGGTCTAGTTCATCTAAGTAATCAAGTCTGAGACACAGAATTACTCGTAGTATTCTTTTTTATCCTTTTCATGTCCATGAGATCTATAGCAATGTCCTCTATTTCCTTTCTAACATCATAATTTGTGTTTTGCCTCTTTCTTCTTAGCCTAGCTATATGCCTATTGATTTTATTAATCTTTTCAAAGAAATAGCTTTTGGCTCTGTTGATTTTCTACTTTCAAATTCTTCATTTCTGCCATTTTTTTTCTTTCTTCTGCTTCCATGGAATTCAATTTACTCTTTTTCTCCAGCTTCCTAATATGGAGCATACATGACTGAAATCAGTTCTGTCCTCATTTCTGTATAAGTACTACGTGCTAACCGATTGTGCCACTGGAGCTCCAGCAGTGTACATCTCAGCCTGTGTGTGTGTGTGTGTGTGTGAGGGATCAAACTCATGACCTTGCACTTGCAAGGTGGGCGTGACGCCACTGAGCTAACTCCCTGGCCCGCACGTCTTCATTTCTAATGTACTCATCCGGGGCTTAAAATCATCTTTCAAGCATTGCTTTCACTGCAGCCCATAGACCTTGATGAGTTGTATTTTCATTTAGTTCAAGACATTTCAAAAAGTTTCATAAAATTTCTTTCTTTCCTTCTTTTGTTATTTATTTATTTATTTATTTATTTGAGGCAGTGTCTCTCTTTGTAGTTCAGGCTGGCCCTGAACTCACTATGTAGCCCAGGCCAGCCTTGAACTCATGGCAATCCTCCTGCCTCTGCCTCCCGGGTGCTGAGACTACAGGCATGAGCCACCACACCCAGCATTATAAAATTTACTTTTAACACATATGTAATTTAAAAGTATACTGTTTAATCTTCACATACTTTGGGATTTCCTATGTGTCCTTCTGTTACTGATTTTTAGATTTATTTTACTAAAGTATTTCCATTCTCCCAGGTCAGTTAGATCCTGATGAAATCCCAGCAAACTGGGCTCTGGCTAAATAATTTCTCCAGAGAGAACCCTTGGTGACAGTTACAGAGAAATTCCTTTCTCCTTCTTCTCCTGCTGGAAACGTAAGAAAGTCTTTCTCTGGAGAGGCAGTTAATGCTCCTAGAGGCAAAACTCACCAAAGCACTAAGAATGCTCTTTTCCGTTTTTGCTTCAGTCAGTTGTGATTTCCCGTGCTTGCCTGTCTAACTTTGGGGACAGTGGTTTGCCCAATGAGCTGCCTCACTTTACTGGTGAATCTAAGGAGAGTCCTTGGATTTTCCATTTGCTTAGCTCTTTGCTTCTTGCCAGGACAGTGCAGATGTCCAGCAGGCTAGGAACTAGAACTTATCTACATTGTACTCCCAGAGACAATAACAGCAAACATGAACATGAGCAGACTAGAGGACAAGGAAAAGTGACAAGGTCACTTTCACCATTATTACTGCTTTTTATTTACATTCTTATCATATTTCTTTGGCAAAGGTTCCTCTCTCCTGAATCAGAGAGGCATATTTCTATGTAAATGATGATGCTCTGGATAGAGAAAGCCAGAGAAATTCATCATTAAAAACAAGAAAAAATAAGTGAAAAAGTATATTATAAACTTTTTTATTTTTAGAATAAAATATTACTAAAATTGAAAATTTTAGTACTAGCCAAAACTACTAGCCTAAATTGTTACCTTTAGAAAAGTTTAAATGTTTTTCAAATATGATTGAAAATCAAGACAACATAATACAAATACTTAGACTACTTACATTTCTGTGTAGGCTTCAAGTAAACTCTAGGATTTCAAACTAACAGTTAATTGGACAGTAAATGAGGTTAGAGAGAATAAAACAGTACAACTGATCATGTTAAGAACTCAGTAGAAGCTGGGCATGGTGGCTATGCCTGTAATTCTAGCACTAGGGAGGCTGAAGCAGGAAGATCTTAAGTTCAAGGATACTGTGAGCTACATGGTAAGGCCCATCTTGAAGATCAGACAGGAACTCAGTAAATATAATGAGAAAAATGAAAAACTTGGGTAAGCATTGAAAATGTGTGTTTTTATGTTCTAAGTCTGCCTTCCTGGGAAATTTTTTTAAAATCTAAGCAAATGAAGCAGTATTAATACAAATATAATTTTCCATTTGCCAACTTCCCAAGAGGGCTTGCGGTCTCACCGGACTCCTTGGACTACTGCTACAAAAGGTCCAGAGGCACAGATGTCAAGCACAGCTGCTGACCAACTTGGGTTAATCGGGTGATTTTTCACTCTCCTGCGCACATAGAAAACTGACTGCGTGGAGAATTCCTTAAATTGCTGAGTTATGAGTTTTAGAAGAAAGAAGCACTTACGCTGGAAGAGAAAACATCAGCTCTGCCACCTGAAGTCATCGGGTTTGTTCTTTGTCTTGTTTTGCTGTTGTTATTGTCACTGTGCTGGGGTGGAAGCCAGGGCCTCCGGCATGCTGGGCAAGTGCCCTACCCTGAAATCTCACTTTAATTCCTTGCTTCTTAACTATCTAGGCTCTTCGCCTCTTCAGTACAACCCACCTCGTGTGTGAAAGGCAAGTATCAGGGTACACACATGATCGCAGAAGTCTTTCGATGTTTTTATCATTTCTAGTTGACTGATGTGAAGACAGCAGGCAATTAATGTATTCTCAGCACTGCAAAGCTGTGTTTTATCCATTCAGAATAAGGGATGAAAAGATGGCTTTAGCAGTTTCTACAGACTTGCACAATCACCACGCAGTGGAGTCTTCAGAACAGATAACAGCTCCGCTCCACAGCGTTCTGAATGCTCAGTTCGGGGACTTAAAGAAGTCACACTCAAATCTTAGCCAAAAATATCTCCACTATTTGGCCTTCAGAAAAAAGCATGAACAAAAGTCTTGATTTGACTAAAATCCCAACAGAAAAGGACACCACTGGGGAGCTTGCTAAGGAATTTTAGAACTGAATGTCTAAGGGAGAAACTTGCAAGAGAGCAGCAGCACCTAATTTGCTGTTTAAAACTGGTTGGGAGGGGAGGGGGGAAAACTGCTTGGGAAACCAAAGGAGAAAAAAAAAAAAAAAAAAAAAACACAGTAGGATGTTGTCCTGCTAACAAGTAAAATGTGTCCCACTGAAGAACGCAATGAAAAAAATAAGCATTACTCATGGCCCATTAAATATATGATGGAATAAAAGAACATTTCAATTCTTTTAAAAAAGATAAAGTAACTGGAAATAAACTTACAAGTAAACATACAGCTTCTCTGAGGAAAATTTCAGTGTGTGACACCCCTCCCTGGATGTGTATCTCAACCAAGGAGGTTTGTCAGGGAAGCCTCCAGGTCCAGTCAGCACGAGTGCGTGGGGGCCGGTGCTCCGGGACGTGGAATTCTCCAATACTTCATGCGCCTGCTGCAATTGCTAGACTCCCAGCCTTAAGAGAGACTTTACCAGGAGAGTCAGAAGCAAAGCACAGAATTTAGACATTGCAATTTGGTGTGACTATGAATCTGATACTCAACACTTTAACTGTTGGGCAAAACACAGAATTTAGGCATTGCAATTTGGTGTGATTACGAGTCTGATTCTCAACGTTTTAACTGTTGGGCTGTCTTCTGCTCCTTCCGGCTATGCCACCTTGGTCTGCGATCTGTCACTTTGCTGGTACGTTTTACTCAAGGATTTGATATGTGAGTCACAGTGTCAACTTTAGGAAGCTCTAACCCACCCACCAAACTTCCCACGGCCTTTGGTGCAGTCTTACTCACCTGAGTCCCTCTCTGCTGTGGGAACTCTCAGTGCACCCCCATGCTTCCCCCACAAGTCTTTTATTATAAACTCTTTGTACCAAGTGCCTTCATTTGAAAGCCTAGTGGGCAGCTCTGCTTGCTGCACCCCTCTGTTCCCAAGCACGGTTACCCTGCCCCTTCCTTTCCATGTTCCTCTTGTTGGGTGCCAAGATCACCTCCGGTTCTGTAGTTGTCAGGCAGGGTTATGGGAGGGCGACGGAGTAGAGCGCTCTGAGGGGTCACCGCAGCAAAGCCAGATGGCAGCAGAGCGGTCCCTCAGAGGTGCAGGTAGCCTCCCACTCCGGGCCGGCTGGTGAAGAGTTTCTAAGTGGAGTCAGGTTTCCAACCACAATAATGCATAGCAGTTGGGTGGCACAGGCAATTTAAATTTCCTAACCTCTAGCAGACATTAAACATGTACAGCTTGTTGTTTTTAAATTTATAATCCTGTAATACATCACAGATCATGAGAGACCATGGGGAAAAACAACAGGTTAGATTGAAAAGGGTATTCAACAGGGAAAACTAAAGGGATAGGAGCTCCGGAGAGAGAGGCTGCCAAACCCAGAAACAGAACCGGGCCAGACCGAAAGCGGACACCTGCAGGCTGGCACGTGCGGAGAGGGGTCATTCCCCGCTGTGATGGTAGGATGGAACTATCGCACGATATGTCCCCGGGTGTGTATCAGATGCCTGAAACAGAAGCTTACCGCGCCCACCTGGGGAGCACGAGGGCCCAAGTTTGGTCCCTGGTGGGGGGTGGGGGGTGGGGAGCTGGTAGCCATTGACAGCCCAGGGGCCACTCAGGTGGGGGTGAAGATGGGAACAGCTGGCACAGTCATCTGCTAGAACTTAACGGAGACAAGTGCTCACCTGAGCCCCGATCACGCTGGCCTCCCGGCACATGTGAGAGTGTGTTCGTAGCAGCAGTGGCTGTTACAGGGGATTTGGAGATAACACTGGTGTCTGTCACGGAGGAATAGAGAAGGAAAAAAAGGTGGATATACTTCTACATATGGAATATTTCAGAGCAGGTGGAAGCAAGAGGTATGTAATGACTTAAAAATGTGACTATTGATGAAAACAGCAAGAAGCAGGATAATAAGACATAGAAGCACAGTGCTTTTATGTAAATTAATATGTATAAAAATGTGAATAAACTATATAATGAGTATACTAAAAACTGCATTGTACAGATTAAAATGGTGAATTTTGTGTTGTGTGAATTGTCAATAATAAAAATGGATGCACACAAAACAGTATTTTCATAGGACAAATAAAAGGATATTTAATATCACAAACACATAAGAAGTGTTGCCAGTAGAGGTTAGGAAAAGGAGAAAAATAAAGGCAAATGTAATAAAAAGAACAAAGCTTTGCACAGACCAATAATTAAATATATGAGTTATTGGTCAGTTAAGTAAAAATTATAGGAGGCTGTTATTTTGGACTAAGATCTTGACATGGGCTAACATGGATCCTGACTTTAGTGACAGTGGAAATTGAAACTAAGGCACTGATTCTTAGGAGGAAACCTCCACCCAGAAAGACAGACAATGGTAGAAGACTTGAGCTTAAGATTGAACAA
>PVIR01002088.1:68013-86603 GCA_004026965.1 Petromus typicus
ACAATACTGGGTGTGGAGACCCACACCCAGCAGCAACCAGTACCACATACCACAGTGCCGGGCGTGGTGGCTCACGCCTGTAATCCCAGCACTCGGGAGGCAGAGGCAGGAGGATTGTGATGTGAGTTGGAGGCTGAGCTCAGGGCCAGCCTGAACCACAAAGCGAGACCCTGTCTCAAAAAACCTAAAAAAAAAGATTGAACAAGAGAAAGCAGCTAAAGGTTCTCTGGTGTTGGTGCAAAATCTATTCAAGAGGCTGAACACCCCTTGATCAGGAATATTCTGTCCAGTAAACAGATTTAATGGACTTCATAATTATGAAGCACAGAAGAATGTGGATAAGGATTGCAAATAGGGGAAAATGTACACTGACTTTTTTCTTCAAAGTCATTCATGCTAAAATTCAATGTCACCATATTGAAACTAAACTAATAAACTGACTTTTCCAGAAATCGAGGTTAGAGAGATAACAGTCAAACTTCTCAAACAGATCAGTCTCAGTTGGCATGATGATGCCTAATGCCTAATACCTATGCAAAAAATGTAGCCCAATGTTGGCCAAGCAGTTATTTCCCCATTATTGTCTCTCTGACCTCAGTTTACAAGAAAAATATCTTTGAAGGGACCTATCAGGTTTTTTGCTTTTTGTATCTGATCCCTTCAACTCTTTCCTGTCAATAAAAGCAGTCTTCTCTTATTTAGTCACTGGAACACTTTTGTTCATGAAATGAAGTGTTGTCTAGTTCTAGAGTAAAAAGTGCAGCCAACACATCAATTGTTTTACTTTTTCCTTTGACAGATCCACAGCCCCCAGCTTCTGGTTCAAAGCAGCCTCATTTTTGGCCTGCTCCCCAATGCTAAATCTTTCCCAGCCTCTTCTGAGGCCAGACTCCCTCCAAATGAGCCTTACTATTTACTGTCTTTTCTTTTATAATAGCCTCTGATTCTAGACTTGGAAAAACTCTGTTGTCAAGAAATATTCTGAGGTTTGCCTTTTCTCATGGACAAAGAGGGCTCAGTATTTAGACACTGTGGTTTTCTACTCTTCTCTGACTGGAGACATATTTATGATTATACAGCGTAACAAGAGGGTATGAAGGCAGATGCAGGGGGCAGTAGAACAAACGCACTGATGAGCCAGGCTGTAACTATATGTACTTGTTAAGGACAGTCACAGTTAACAACGACATTGGTGCCAACTTTCAGGTCATAGCTGATGAGCCAACTGCTTTACCTTTAGCTAATGTTTGATCTTGGAGAATGCAGAGTGTAATTCTGCTGCAATGTTTCCTTGCTAGGGGAGGTGTCACAACTTCACTGATCGTTGAGACCCCATCATTGTGACTATCAGCACAAGGAAGTCTGTCTCCATACACCAACCCAAGGGTCAACTTGCATTTCATACTTAGGCCTTGAAGTGATTCATAATTTTAATCAATAGCTGAATTCATAAGCTAACCGAATAGTATCTAAAGCCTGTTCACTGGTTTCAAGCTGCTTTCCTGCACTTATGAAACTTGCAGAAAAAAAAAGATGAATTAAACCCCAAACTGAGGCTGCAGTTCAGTGACAGAACACTTGTTTGGCACGTATCAAGCCTTGGGTTTGATCTCCAGCATCAGAACAAAAGAAAAGAGAAAGACAATGGAAGAGGAAAAAAAGAAAGAGAAAATGGAGAGGAAAAAAGAAGGAATGAAAGAAGGGAGAAAGGAAGGAAATAATAAAGTCAAGATCAGTAGAATGGGGGGGTGAAGTCAAAAGTTGTTTCTTTGGTAATATTTTTAAAAGAATTTTAAGCCTCAAGCCACACTGACCAAGAAAAAAAGAGACAAGTCACATATGACCAGAGAACTTATAGAAAAAAGATAACAAGACTATGACTTAGGACAGAGAAAGGAAATGCGAGGAAGGGCAGAAAATGGGAACAGATCTGAGCAGACAACATAAGCAGACATAAAAATGTCATAGGGCTCATTCATGTGAACAGTTAGCACGATTGCATAATTATTATTTAAAATGTATTTTTTTGAGACAAGATCTGGCTTTGTAGTTCAGGCTGGCCCTGAGCTCAACCTCGAACTCACAGTAATCCTCCTGCCTCTGCCTCTTGAATACTGGGATTATGGATGTGAGCCACCACTCCCAGCACTGTGGGGTGTTCTGATTGCTGGTGGGCGTGAGTCTCCACACCCAGTATTGTTGTAGGTGGTTACTGGGGGATCGAACCCGGATTCTTGCGCTTGCAAGACAGGCGCCAGAACCACTGAGTTAAATCCCTGGCTCAATGGGTTTATAATAGCTCAGTGATTTCAGTGCCTGTCTTGCAAGTGCAAGAACCTGGGTTCAATCGCCTGTAACCACGTACAGCAATGCTGGGCATGAGTCTCCACGCCCAGCAGCAATCACTACCACATACCACAGTGCCAGGCATAGTGGCTCATGCCTGTAATCCCAGCACTTGGGAGGCAGAGGCAGGAGGATTGCTGTGATGTGAGTTTGAGGCTGAGCTCAGGGCCAGCCTGAACCACAAAGCGAGACCCTGTCTCAAAAATAAATAAATAAAATCCCTGTCCCCTTAAAATGATTTTTGACTTGGAATAATGAGCAGTTTTATTCCCATATAGATTGACAACTTTGATAAAACAACAAATTTGTTGAAAGACAACAAATAAAAAATCCTTCTCACAAAGAAATTTTAGACTAAAATGGTTTTACTGGCAAATTTTACCATGTAGGGAATAAATAATAACAATTGTATGCAATCTCTTCCAGGAAATGCAAGAAGGGAAAACATCTCTTAGTTTGTTTTGAGTCCAGCATTATTCTGATATCTGAAGCAAAGTTATTATAAGAAAACTGTAGGGCAATCTCCCTTACAAACAAAATATGAAAAACCTCAACCAAAGGGTTATATCTCAGATGTGAAGCACTTGTCTCACAGGTATAAGGTCCTGGGTCTGGTCCTAGCACTGAAAGAAAAGAAAGAAAAAAATCCCAACTAAATATTAGCAAATCAATCCTAGGTATACAGAAAAATTATAATACATCACAACCAAGTGAGGTTTATATGAGGGGTATAAAAGTATTTCAACATTCAGTATAATTTGCTTTACTTATTAATAAAGAAAATATGCTCTCAATTCAAAATTTGTCATGATATAAGCCATTAAAAATAAGCCCTGTCTTAAACTTGATAAGTAAGCTCTTTTAATTTGAATACAAAGATTTCCTTCAATCTAGTAATTTTTTTAAACTTTTCTTTGAATATAATTATTTCTGTTTGATTTACTTTGATATCTTCTGCAAAAATATCCATTAACCAGATACTGCATTTCTTTCCCTGCTGTCTGTAATCTGACCTCTCTTTTTGTTTGTTATTGGCTCTAAATTTGGCGCATTTTCTCAATCTGATGCTACCAATTAGCTACTGCTATGCAATAAGCCATCTCAAATTGTGTGCCTCAAACATTCTTCCCAAGGCCAGAGGTCTGCTAGTTGGGTCTGTCCTTGGGGGTAAGGTCAGCTAATCTCGGTTTGTCTCCTCTGCAGTCCTGGTGAGCTGCCTGGCAGGTGGCTGTCTGGAGTCCCTGTCTCTGGAAGAGCATGTCCGTGCTCCGGGGGTCACCTGTGCTCCCGAGAGGTAGTCTAGGCACGAGCTCATGGCCAACTCAGAAGAGCGCGCGGCGAGCTAGAACAAGCAAACCCTCGGGTCAGTCGTATTTGCACATGTCCATCTGGCAAGCCCTGTGGCTGAGCGCAAAATGAAAGTGGAAGAAACCTCAAGTTCCTGGGAAAACAGTGTGGACACAGAAAGACTTTTAATTAGAGCTCTTCAGCTCCACTGAAATATATTTTATATATATTTTACTATTAAGTCTTTATTTTTGACCTTATCCTTGTCTATCTCAACTACGACCCTTTTAATTGCACTCTGATGTCTTCTTGTGTTGCTTAAACCACCCCCTCTCAAGGTGCCCTGAACTAAATCCCCAGCTCCCCTACTTCATCTTTTTGACCTTTCCCCCCATGGGACCCTAACCAGGCCCACGCCCTACCCCAGCCTTGGAGACCAGGCCAGGGCAGGCACATGCAGAGTGGTCCGACCGCCGACTCGCTCTGACTTTTCTGTTGTGTCTCCTACTGGCCATACCTTCTTGTCGTCTGTTCAGGACAGCTGCTTCCGAAAATTTGCTGCTTCCTTCTCTTTGTTGAGATATATTCACATAAGCCTCCTTTGACTTCTGTTGACTGAATAATTTGATAGAATTTTTCAGTGTATGAATTACATGGGCTTGCTTCCTTGGTCTCTGTCTGCTTGAATTGTTATGGGAAATCAAGAAAGAAAACAAGGAGGCACAGAAGTTAGATAAAATAAGAAATATTTACATCTAAACTAAGGCCTGAACTCCGCTAATGTGGGTTTGGAAATTCAGCCCCAAAGTAAATTTTGCCTCCCCTTTTATATGGGTTTCACAGTCTATTACCTCATTCTCCTGCAGTGCTCTGGTTAGTTTAAACAAGCATTTTAGTTACAGGGGAAAACAAATTCACCTAAGCAAAATGTTTCTTCTGGTACTAGGACACTATCTTACAGGGAACAAACAGCAAACACAAATTGCAACCTCAAAGGACAAACGAACAGATATGCGTCTTCTTTTACATATCAATCGACTTGATTCTCAGAGGGCCAAGGTGAGCAGCGGGACGGATAAATTTGCATCGCAGATCCACTGCCAGTGAAGAGAAGCTGGAAGAGCCTACTTCCTGGTTTGTCTTAGTCACTTTGCTTTGTATTTCACAAAATACCCAAAGCTTGCACCATAAAGGAGAAGCTGTTTGTCTTGGCTCACAGTTTCAGGTCATGGCTGGCTGGCTGCAAGGCAGTGTCAGGATGGTAGACGGTGGGACAGAGAGAAGAAGGCAGAGCAGGCAGGAAGCGCAGAGAAGGAAGGAGCCAGGAACGAGGTGCACCTTTCAGGTCACGTCCTCCGTGACCCCTCCCCAGCCAGAGCCCGCTGCCGCACAGCGCACTCGGCTGCGAACTCATCAGTGGGCTAGCCCGAGGAGGGCTGGAGTCTCCCACCATCCAGTCACCTCCGGAAGCCCCACCTCTTAGAGAGGCTCTGGAGGCGCATTTTAAATCTAAGTCATAAGAGCATCCCAGTGGGAGCCTCTGGCCAGTGCTCAGCATGTGTTCTCACTCTTCGCATGCAGCGTCGTCTCCGGTCTCCTCTGCCTTAATCAGGGATACAGGAAACAAGGGAAGCGTCCTGTAGGCATGCACAGCTACAGATTTTCTTTTCTTTCCTGCCAGTCGTTCTATACTTGTGAAGAACGTTCAGCGTCAGCTTGGTTCTTACGTAGAGGTTCATGTCTCTTCATGCAGTAGATGTGAAAGGGAGGAGGGCAGCCAGGAGAAAGGAGGTGGCATTAGCTTTGCTCTGGCATTCAAAACAAAGAACCAATCCCCTTTCCAGCTAGTTCACAGTGGAACCATTGTGCTAACGTGCATGTTTATATCTGAAAGGTAAAGGTATGCTATGGGCATGTGTGACCCTGAGGGAGGACCCCAGCTCAGCGTGTGGGGAAGCATTCTATAGCCCTGTGATTCAGTCTGGGTCACAGTGAGCCTGCACCTCCGGACTGTGAACTCGCAGTCTCCTCCCTCCGCTTAGATAGGCTAGCATAACGAGAAAGAACCAGAGTTGAACCTTTTTCAACTCAACTAGCTCTAATAAAAACTGACCTGCTTAGAGTTTTCTTAGGTTTTTTTTTTTTTTTTTTTTAGAGTTGGTAAAGAGCGGAGTCTAAGGTCTTCTTTCAGGTGTTCATAAGTGATTGCTTTTCCTTTTTCTGACTAGAAATATGAGAGGATTTTCCTCTGATACTATCAGAATTTGGTCAAACTTCTAGAATAAAAACTTCACAAAAGCATGCCTCTTCCTATGCCTGGTCCCTTTGCAGATCGTAGACTTCAGATCTGTCCCCTCTGAGCCTCCAGCACTAGTCAGTTACCTTATGTACAGAAAAGCAAACATGACTACTCTGACAATCCTCAGAAATCACGCAAGGAAAAAGAGAGATTACAGAGAAATATGTAGAGCATACAGCCCCTGTCAGATGGGAGGAGCAGACAGAACACTTCCTAATTCATTCTGTGAGGCCAGCATCACCTTAATCCTAAAACCAAAGACATTTCAAACATAGAAAACCACAAGACTAATGTCTCTGTAATCATAGATGCAAAAATCCTCAACAAGATAGCAAACTCAACTCAACACTATACAAAAAGAACTACATGCCACAATCTATTCGCATTCATCCCCAATACGGAAGGTTGATTCAACATTCAAGAATTAAGTATTGTAATCTATCACATGAACAGACTAGACAAGAAATCCACATGATAATATCAATGAATGTCAAAAAAGGATTGGGCCAAAGCCAATATAAATTTGTGATTCAAAAAGAAAAGGCAATATCCCTCAACATACTAGGAGAAAGGGAGGCTTCCTCAATATGAAAAGAGTATCTGTAAAAAACCCCTGCAGCTGATTTCTTACTTATTGATGATAAATAGGAAAGCTCCCTGCTCAAAGGAAAAACAAAAGAAATCCATAAAACCAGCACTGCCGCGAAGACAGATGCAGACGTCTTCAATCGCACCCCTTGGGATTTACCCGACAAGTTGGAAGCACATTCACATAAAGGCTTACACACTGAAGTTTCTTGCAGCTTTACTGGGAACAACCAAGATTTTTGCTAGTAGATGCACAGATATAAACTGTGTTACACCCAAATAATGTAGTATTATTCTGTGCTAAAGGGATATGAGCTGTAAAGACTCAGAATGACATGAAGGTACTTAAATACATACTTCTCCATTAAGGAAGCCAATGTGGAAATGCTACATGACATGATTATAATCTCAGTGGATGACATTCTAGGAAAGGCAGGACCACGGGACAGCCAAAAGCTCAAGGACTGCCAGGGTTTAGGAGGGAAGGATGAATACACGGAGTGCAGAGGGCATTGATGGCATTGAAATGCCCTCTAGGATGCCGTTGTGACAGGTACATGTCAGTATACATTTGTTCAAACCCACAGAAAAGCACAGTGCCATAAGTGAGTCCCTAAGTAAACTGTGGACATGGACAGTAGTAATTTGTCAACAGGTCTCACATAATTTTCAGGGTTCATTATTACTTTTTTGTAATGATATTTATGCCCTGTTATAACTCGTTAGAAATATATTTGTGTGTAGGGGCCAAGCAAAACTGAAAGGGAGGTGCAGAAATTTTGCAATTGCCTGCTGTCCTTACACATGGACAGTCGTCACCAGCACAACGTTTCAGGCCACAGCACTACCTGTGTGACTGTTCGGGATTTCTAATCTTCCCAGAAAAAGCAAAAACATTTTCAACTCTTACAGTTATTTCTTTGTGTATTTCTATTTTTTCATCTTAATTCTGTACAAATAAATAATAAAATTCTTTATTTTTTTCTAATTTTAAGCAATATGAATTAAATTTTACATTTTCACATTTATATGACATGATAGCAGCTAGTGAATGAGATGTGGAAGGTTAGATAAGCAGGAAAAAAGCCAAGAGACGTGAGATTTTCAGGAGCTACCACATACAAGGGTGGAGGTCGCTGTGAGAACTGTTTGAAAATGAGGAAGAGGACTTCTGGTGAGCCCACTGCACGCGGGAATCAGAGCTAGAATCCTCGGACCCCAGTTCAGTGCCCCGTGAGACCTATAACCTCCCTTCCTTTTTCCTTTCCTACTTACCTTCTTTCCCTCCTTCCTTCCTTCCCTCGTTCTTGTTGCAAGAAGGATCATAATAACTGAAAATTATTTAAGGCTCAAGTATCCAGCCAGGTGTGGTGGTGCAAATCTGAGTTTAGCTACTCAGCCTAAGGCAAGAGGATAGCAAGTTTAGCCAATTTGGTGAGATCTTATCTCAGAGGACTTAAAAAAAAAAGGAGCAGATATATGAATCCTCCAAACAAGACAAATTTTTTTCTCATTTACTGTGTTAAGCAATTTTCCATCACTATAACAGACACCTGAGTTAATAAAATTATAGTGAGAAAAGGTTCGATTTGGTTCACAATGTCGGAGACTCAGGCCCTGGTCTTTCTGGCCTGTGGCAGGGCAACATGTCATGGTGAAAGCATGCTGAGGATGAGAGTGCTCACTCCTGTCTCAGAAGTGGGAAAGGAAGAGAGGGAGCGACCAAGGCCGCACACGCCCCTGCGGGCACACCTCCAAGGACCTGAAGACCTCCTTTCCTCCCTGCCTCTGAAGAGTTCGGCCACCTGCCTGCAGCTCCGCAATCTTAGCACACGGGCCTCTGAGGGACACCTAAGTTCCTTACTGTAGCAGTTAGCCCTCAAAGGGATACTAGTGGAGTGCCGGCTACCACAAAGGAGGAAGACCCCACTACGACTCTGTTAGAGGCGGCTGTAGGGTAAGGAGATCCATGCCCAACCTCTCTTTTTTTTTTTTTTTTTAGGTTTTTTTTGAGACAGGGTCTCGCTTTGTGGTTCAGGCTGGCCCTGAGCTCAGCCTCAAACTCACATCACAATCCTCCTGCCTCTGCCTCCCGAGTGCTGGGATGACAGGCGTGAGCCACCACTCCCAGCGCTGTGGTATGTGGTACTGGTTGCTGCTGGGTGTGGGTCTCCACACCCAGTATTGTTATGTGGTTACCGGGGAATCGAACCCGGGTCCTTGCGCTTGCGAGACAGGCGCCGGAACCACTGAGCTAACTCCCCGGCCCACCCAACCTCTCTTAAATACCCTTAGTTTCTGTGTCTCTAATGAAGAGCTCTTTAAAAATCCTACCATATGCTGTAGCACACTTCATACTAAGCTCTGAATCATAAACTGAGGAACTGCAGCATTGTGGCAGTGTTTGGGGAAGAAAGGACAAGAACATCAGATTTCAAGAGTGGAAAGCGGGAAAGGACAGTCAGAAGTGAAGACTAGTCAGTCACCAAGTTGACTGACAGTAAGTTGGAGAAAATAGGAAAATCCGAAGGAGTAGAATTGAGGACAAAATAAAACGTAGTTTAATTTGATAACTGCTTCACATAGCTTGCTTCTTTTAAAGTTCCAACCACTAAAACTCAAACCCTAGCTCAACCAAATTTAAGAGTGAATCAAACTTTTGTCACCAAGAATGAAGACATGGACAGCTGGTATCCTGAGTATGATTTGAAAAGTTAATTTTTAAAATCAGATATAATAAATGCACTTTTGGAAGTGTACATCATGCTTTTCTTTTTTTTGAGACAAGGTCTCACTTTGTAGCTCAGGCTGGCCCTGAGCTCAGCCTTGAACTCACAGCGATCCTCCTGCCTCTGCCTCCTGAGTGCTGGGATTACAGGTGTGAGCCACCGCACCTGACACTATGGTATGTGTCAGTACTGAGTGCTGGTGAGGTTGAGTCTCCATGCGTGGCATTGTTGTATGTGGTTACCAGGGATCGAACCCAGGCCCTGACACTTGCAAGGCAGGCGCTGGAACCACTGAGCTAAATCCCCAGCCCTGGCCCCTTGATATGTATTCTTATAATTGTGTGTGTGTGTGTGTGTGTGTGTGTGTGTGTGTGTGTGCGCGCGTGCGCATGCGTGCATTTGACAGAGAGAGACAAACAGACAGACAGACTGACTGGGAAGAACTTGGGAACTGAACCCAAGGCCTTTATCCTCAGCCCATTTTTATTTTTTTTATTTTGAGACAGGGTCTCATTAAGTCACAAAGTTGCCCAGGATGGGCTCCAGCTTGTGATTACAGCTGACACTGCCATGCCTTGCTTGTCGCTTGGTTCTCTCCAGAGATGGAGAGGAAACCCTCCTCTCAACTGTCCCTAGGCCTTTTTCTCCTCTTCTGCACCTTTCACCTGAGCATTTAGCACTGATGTTGAACTGAACGGACCTTTCCTACCAGGCTGCTGTGTTGCTCTTAGGGGCTTCACAGACGGGAGTGACTATTTAAAGACCGCTAAGCCTCTATCAAGCGTCCTAGTAGATGTGAAATGCTACTGACAGGACTTGGATAATAGATGCACAGACGGTAGCACAGAACAAATACTTAACACATCAGCACGGAAACATGAAAAAAGAATTAGCATGCAGTACAGACCAGAATTTAATTGATTTAAACTGAAAAAATACACCAGACTAAAACAAGTGTGAAAGAATTATAATGAAACGACACTGTCCTGTTCTATCACCCTGGACTTCCTCTCTTCCCAACATGGTCACCACGTTCAACCTGGTGGAATGTTCATCTGCTCTAACAGTTAGCTCCATCTTTGTGAATTATGCATTTATATAACAATTGATTTGCTGATTTTGTCGCTATTCACCCCCTCTCCGACAGGGGTGATTAAAGACTTAGACCCCTTTCGTCTTTGCCGGACACCTCCCCTGCACCTCGCTCCATCGCAGAAACCTGGCACAGTAAGAGTCAGTGGCTCTGCTGTCTCTCTTCAGCGCGACCTTGTCTCTATGTTTTCAATTTATTCTTTTCAATCCTTGGATTGAATCCAAAGCTTTTTGCATGGTAGGCAAGTGTTCACCCTCTTGGCTACATCCCCAGCCTTTACAGTTTGAGGCAGAGTCTCACTAAGTTGCCCAGACTGGACTCAAATTTGTGATCCTCTTGCTTCGGCCTGTCAAATAGCTGAAATTACAGGAATTTGTCATTACACCTGCTCTTTAGTTTAAATGATTATAACTGATAATATTCATTTCCCTCTTTGAAACCCTAATAAACTTTCCTTATTGGTCTCTAATGTGACTCCAAAAGTAGTTAACAGGGCCAGGGATTTAGCTCAGTGGTTCCAGCACCTACCTTGCAAGCGCCAGGGCCTGGGTTCAATCCCTGGTAATCACATACAACAGTGCTGGGTGTGGAGACTCACACCTACCAGCAAGCAGTACCACACACCATAGTGCCGGGCGTGGTGGCTCACGCCTATAATCCCAGCACTCAAGAGGCAGAGGCAGGAGGATTGCTGTGAATTCGAGGCTGAGCTCAGGGCCAGCCTGAACTACAAAGCAAAACCCTGTCTCAAAAGAAAAGAAGAAGAAGTACTTAACAGGTGGTAACATTTTTAGCCATCTTTCCAAGCCCTACTGAACTTTGCTGATATTTTCTGTAAAGTGATTAAAACATTAATACGTAATTAACATTTACATTAATATGATGTAAGAATTGTATAGTCAAAGAGCATTTATAAAGATGATGTTTCCCGCCCAGCACTTTCCCCTCTTACTGTGAACAGTCCTGACATAAAATTCAAGCACACCATATTTCGTTTCACCCTGCATTTGAAAGGAGGGGCCCCGAGTTAACGCGGTATGTTCTCTCGATGGTAACCTGACTGTCTTCCAAGTTCTCACTCACTTTACCCATCGTTTGGAACCTATTCCATTTTCCTATTGAAACACTAGGTTTCAGTGTTTGTTTGTTGCTTTTCATACTAGACCATGCTTTTCACAGTGAGTACATCTCCAGGCCTTTTTATTTTCTAATTTTGAGATAATTTCTCTCTACGCTGTCCAGGTTGGGCTGGAACTTGCCATCCTTCTGCCTGAGCCTCCCAGACTGCTGATGTTACATGTATGCACTGGCATGCCCAGCTCGCTGCGCTTTTCGTGCACAGCGCTGTGTTTGTCCTTGTGTTTCCGGCCACCATCTTGGGATAGATACCTTCATTTAGTTGTTCCCTAACTCTCCTTCAGAATGCACAGGCACTCTACTTGGCCTAAACAGGCCACCATACCATTTCTGCCACGACCTCCCGCCTTGTCCTCTCATCTCAACCTGGCTCTTTGCAGGCCAACTGCGTTTCTTCAGAAAATGTTCCAGTCTATTCACAAGGGAGCAGGCAGGAAGTGAGTTTTCTGAGGTCTGGTCCATCTGAAAGTGCTTTTATTCTGCCTTCGTTCATGGTAAATAGCTATCTAGTTGCTGTCTTTCTTTCTCTTTGACTCTTCAGAAGCTTTTAGAATTTTTAAAATCCCTTGAGTTCTCAAATTCTGTAGTAAAATTTCTCAGCACCCCCCCGTCTTGTCATCTCTTTCCTTAAAACTTCTTGAACTTGTGTTACTTTTTAAAGTCCATCCCTTCCATTTGCTTCTGTAATGAATCATGTTTATGAATCATTTAAAAATAAATTCATTAAATGTTTTTTTAAAAGATGGCTTTTCAGGGGTTCAACATTTGACTAGAAGACATTCTGAATAGGAGAGTGGGTGGAAATTGAGGGTTACTTGAACTCACAGCAATCCTCCTGCCTCTGCCTCCCGAGTGCTGGGATGACAGGCGTGAGGCACCCCGCCCGGCACTGTGGTGTGTGGTGCTGATTGCTGGGAGCCCCTGAACCATATCCCTGGTCCCAGGGTTGCTTTTAAAACTGGTCTCTGATGGGTCTCCCCGTCGCGTCCCACTTCTCACTTGCTGTGGGAGTCGGAAGGCACTTGGGCTGCACCTGAAGTCAGGTCTCACCTGCAAGCCCTCGCGTTCGCCTCCCGCTCACTGATATTGGAGGCTTTCATCACTCACACCCTTTCACAGAAATTTACCCAGCTCTCTTTTTTGTTGATGATACTCCTCCTGTCTTTACTGTTGAAATTCTAAATATATATTTAGCATTTTAATGGAGTTTATGAGTCTATGTGCTCGGTCTGCCATCTGAGACTGCACATCTTCCATTTCCTTAAGTAATCAGGAGGTAGTTTCACTGCGGCTCTTAGGAAGAGGAGGAAGTGTGCACTGAATCGCGGGCTGTTTCCATGGTCGCAGTGACTGTAGCTGAGGAAAGCCATGGGCGATGGACATCTTTTTCTCCTCCTGGTATCCAGTGCAGTCCCTGAAGGGATCAAGAACGCAGAACTATGGGCCCCTGCCAAGTCACTGTAGATATATTTAGTTTCTCTTCTCCCTATGTGGGTCTAAATTTGTAACTAAGATATTTTTGCATTTTGTTTTATTTTGTTTGCAGTGTTGGGGATGGAACTCAGGCCCTCAACTATGCTAGGTATTGCTTTACATCTGTGCTACACCATAACCCTTAAAATAATTCTTTTAAAGGTGCTTAAACTAAGAACAATAAGGAAATTACATATGACATGACATCACATATCACAAGCCCTGGCAGAACTAAATAACATTTCTAGTATTCAGATAACAACTTTAATAAAATAAAAAGCTGGCTTCCACACTGAGTATTTTTTAAAAACAACTCAGCAAATAATGTGTCCGTGGTTGGGTGGCTTTAGAATGCGGCACCGCTGTATGAGTGTCACTTCTCTGATCCAGTCTCCTGAGAGTCGTTTGTCTGGACTGTGCCTAGGGCTCACTGAAACTTCTTGTGGGTTAATGAGAACACTAACCATTAACCTGGGATGCTGGATACAAGAAGAAAGACAAGAGCCTGGGACTGAGAAGAAGCAACAAGAGGGGAGCAAAGGGAGAAAGCAAAGTGAAAAAAACCAGAAGCAAGCAAAAAAAGGAGAAAAAAAGGACTTTTGTGTATTCTCAGTATTGGCACCTGGCCTGATCCAGGAGATGTACAGGAAAAAGAATGGACACTCATTAATATTCAGGTTACAGAAGCCAAAATGAACAGTCCCTAAGAGAGGAGGTAATTAGGTTTCTGTGCGTATGAAACAGAGGCTAACAAGCACTTATTGGCCAGTGGTCTACTTCCATGGAGCTGGCCAGCTTCATGCTTTTAACATCCCGAGTGCCGTGTAGGCGCACCAGCGCGCAGGGCCTGCCCCCCAGGCCTGTGCTTGGCCCCCGTGAGCAGTGGGGGCATCACCCCGCTGGATCATCCAGTGTGTCTCACAAGACAAAGAAGTTCAGCCTGAAGTTCTACTATTTCAAACCACCTTTATCTAAAATAAATCCTAGGTTCATCTAAACAAAAAAAGGCAGAATTTAATTAAAAAGAAGAAAATTATAGAGGTGAAACTTGTTATAGAAACCACAGATAATGTAAAACACATTTTGGGAATCATTTATAATCTTACAGAGTAGGTACATTCTTTTAAGAGTAACTAAAACTTTAAAGAGTAACTACACTCTAAATTTTGACATTAATCACATAAAAACTAGCTGTCAGAAACCACCAAAGGAGACTTTACCTGTTAGTCAAGATCAAAGGAAAATGACTTTTCTTAAATTCAATGTACATTTTTTTCCTTGTCTAAGTAATGCTCTTAATATTTATACTCTAGGATTCTAAACAGTATTTTGTGCAATAAAAAAGGTAAATACACTGCTCATAAGAGAAAAGAACACTATGAGTATTAAATAGGATGTGCTTAATTTTAGTTTCATTTCTGATCTTATGAAATATACTCTGCCATTCTTATAGAATAATAGCTAAGACCCGTGTACTGTTTTGTATTCTGCTTTTTCAGTGTACATTGTCCTTTAGACACATCTTCTCATTAATTTTTTGCTGTCATTCCCCCTACCACCACACACACACACTAGTTTGACTCTGTGGAGCTCTTCCCTTTGTTCTGGCCGTGTCACTGGGCTGCTTGAAATCTCCCTGTCTCTCTGGGTCTTTAACATCAAGACCTAACTGTGGCACAGGCTACCCTTCTGAGCTGGCCTTCGATGCTATCCCTGCTTCCTGCCCAGATGAGAACTCTGTAATGGGCCTCTGCTACACACTGCACGGTGCTGTCCGAGATGGACGCATGGTAGCACCCATCCCAGGGCACCGGCCCTCGCCCCTGCTTCCCTCAACGCACTCTGGCCTAACGTTTCCATTGATTATAAATGTGCTTTTGGTCTGAGATATTTGATGCTTTGGGTCTCTCCTTTGGTAATCACTTATTCCTAACATTTGCCTGTTTTTCACTGGAATACTCGCTCACCATGTTATACTGATTTGCACAAGATCAGTAAATATTAGATGTTGACAATATACATTTGGATCTATCTCTTACTGATTTTATCCATACTGTCCTTCACTGAACGGAACCTCCCAGTTTTTTTTCCTTAGGATTTTTTGAGACCGGGTCTCACCTTGTAGTTTAGGCTGGCCCTGAGCTCAGTCTCAAACTCACATCACAGCAATCCTCCTGCCTCTGCCTCCCGAGTGCTGGGATTACAGGCGTGAGCCACCACGCCTGGCACTGTGGTATGTGGTACTGGTTGCTGCTGGGGTGAGTCTCCACACCCAGTATTGTTATGTGGTTACCAGGTATCAAACCTGGGTCCTTGCGCTTGCAAGACAGGCGCCAGAACCACTGAGCTATATCCCCGGCCCGGAACCTCCCAGTTTTGATGTCAGTAACTGAAGCCCCGTTTTCTGCATGTGCATGGGTGTGTGTTTTTGCTCATGAATGTGATGTGCTTTGTGAAGTTTAGTACTCATATTTCAGTTTGTTCTCCTGGTACCCCTCCTGTAGGACCCTGAAGGGCTCTGTTCACATTTGTTCCATTTCATCCTCTTTGAAGGGTTTCTTCAGCTCTTCTGACTTGCTTCCCGAAGTCCTCAGGGATAGGACTGATCTTGCCCTGAATCCTCAGCAGGGACGGGCTCATGGTCATCTGGTGCAGGTGGAGGAAATGACCAGCTCATTAGTGGGGTGTCATCATCTATGTTGGCTTCCTCTCACCCTTCCAATGCTTTGGTTAAGAATCTTCCACTCTGTGATCTCTTTTAGCCCCATTTTTCAGACCATCACTAAACACTTAGCTAAGACTCAATGGGCCAGAATCTCTCTCTAAGAAACAGAATCTAGGGCTCAGAAAAACTCAGTAAGCGTATCGGATGTTGGCCCTGTAAGGTCATGGACCACTGGGCAGCCATTCTGGACACCTGTGCTAAGGGTCAAGGATGAGGGGACAGCGGAGAGAGATAAGATCTGCCTTGGTTTCCAATGGACTCCCCCGCTCTTGGTTCTGATCCCTCGTGAGGCCTGAACACTGCGTGTCCCTCACCAGAAGGCGTGAGCAGGTCCCTTGTCCTCATCAGCTAATATCCCAAAGATACTGATTCTGGGAGAGAATAACTGCAATTTCCACTAGAGATGATTATTAACTTGCTCAATGTATCCTGACAAAGGTATCTCTACCTCTCTTAATAACCACATGAAAGTGGACTCACGTATTCCACTTGTCATCCACTGGTCCCTTTTTCACTGTCCATCCTTCTTTTTGGCCCACAGATCGACCCTGAAGCCCCACATGTCCTGAGGACATGCCACTGTACACCTGAGCCCCTCTGTACCCCGTCTTTACCTTTTTATTCTGTAGGTGGATCTTAGTAAGTTTACCACGACCGAAATAATGAGTTCTTTGTAGTGGTTGGTCTTTTGAAATTAATAACATTGATTATGAATTTTACCATATATGTTCCATTATGGCCTACAGTGCCATTAATCCTACATTACCTTTACAATCATGGCATCAGAATTTTTCAAATGAAAATGGAAAACTTACACATTAATTTGGTACATTGGTAGAAGGATCCGGTAAAAGGTAGGAATCATGATCTCATTTGTTCACACATTTAATTCTAGGTTATGTGTTTCACAAATATAATAAAAGCTCTTTAAACTAGTCTTAATAATCCTTACAATAACTGGGTTGAATAAGATTTTTATTTTAAAATAAAATACATCCTAAATCACAAAAAATCCATACATGCGGCAGGCATCTTTAGATTATCATCTAAATAAAGAAACAGAAATTTGTCATCTGCCCAGAAACTATTCCATGAACTCCACCCAAATCACTATCCCTTGAGGATAATTTTTATTTATGTAAATGACAAAAAATAGTTAGGGATAATGCAAATAATTTTGGATTTTGAGGGTGTGTAAATTAAAATCAGCATGCTGTAAAGTTACCTGTATACCTGTGTTTATCACTGCATACAGTAATTCACAATAGCCAAAATAAGGAACCAGCCCAGGTGCCCATCGACAGTGCACCCCTAAAATATTGTACACATACAAAATAAATTATTATTTTCCATAAAATACAAAATTTTGTCGCTTGCAGGAAAATGGATGGATTTGAAGCTCATCATGTTCAGTGAATCAGCCTAATTTAGAAAGGCCAATATTACATCTTCTCTCCAATCTGTGGAATCTAAAAAAGATGAAATAAAAGTAGTAAAAAATACACTATTATTAGATAAAAGAAAGGGAATAAAGGAGA
Source organism: Petromus typicus (assembly GCA_004026965.1). Taxonomy (NCBI): domain Eukaryota; kingdom Metazoa; phylum Chordata; class Mammalia; order Rodentia; family Petromuridae; genus Petromus; species Petromus typicus. The sequence continues at coordinate 85,229 of PVIR01002088.1, forward strand.
AAAGCATATAAGGGATGGCAATAGGGGTTAGTTATGACCAAAATATATGCGCTGAGTGAGGCATGGGGGTACCCACCTCTAATCCAAGAACTCGGGAGGCTGAAGCAGGAGGATTTCAGTGAATTCAAACCCAATCTGAACTACTTAGTGAAGACTCTTTTCAAAAAAAAGAAAACAGAAAAAACTCTTCACTAAAACCCAGTATTTTATAAAATAAAAACTACTGCAAACATGTACCAAGAAAAAAGTTTAAAATTAAGTATATTATGCTTTTAAAAACAAACAAAAAAATATATATATAGTATGTGTGTATATATATTATATTATATATAGACTAATTTCTAGCACTGAAAATAATTTTAAGGAGAAGTGGAGGAAATGAGATGTAAGTCAAAGCATACAAAGAGGCACTTATACTAGATGAAAAAGTCTAGGGATCTAGTGAAGAGAGAGAAAGGGAAAGAGAGAGGTAGAAGGAAAGAAAGGAACTGTGTGGGAAAATAGACCCGCTAATTTATTTGATGGTAGTTACCTTGTTTTGTGTGCATGTGAGTGTATCTACACATCAAAACATCATGTTATATAGCTAAATGAATAAATACCTTTTTCTTTTCTTTTCTGAGACAGGCTCTTGCTATGTAGCTCAGGCTGGCCTCAGAATCACAGGCACCCTGATTCCTCAGCCTCCTGATTTCTGGGAGTACGGGTGTGTGATATCACACCTGGATAAAATTATTAAATATCTTCAAAGGACTACTTGTAGTCAAAAATTATTATAACACTGGAACAATCCTGTTCTATAGTTTGTTTGTAACGATGCTAGGTAGATAGATCCAGAAATCAGTTAATGCATATGAGTAGTGAACAAAAATACAGTGAACATTTAAACTAAAAAAAATCGATTACAGTAAAGGATACCTTGCCATTAACCCCACTTGAAACATTTCCTCTTGTCTCACTGTTGTGAACTTTGGTTACCCTGTTGGGGCTGTCTTGAGATCCTGAACCGATTCAAGACATTGCACTCTCATGGATATTTTGACTTTGGGGAAAAGCCCAAAGTAGAATTTCCCCTCTGGCAGGAAAGCAGTTTTTATGAGCTTGTCTTCCTGTCAGATGGTTCTTGTCAGCAGCATTCACTTTTTCATCACACTTCGTAAAGACACTCATGAAAGAAGACTTCTAGAATTACTTTAGGAAATGGCAAAAATAATGAGAGGAGTGTGTTTGAAGTGTGGGGGGAGTATTTTCAGAGGGATTAATAGTAATATGTCTTTACTGTAATACATTTAAAAAATGTAAACAGTCACTGAATAGTTTGATCTCTCACTACATATATAGTTTATATAGTTATATATAAAAACTATCTATACAG